>PISX010032021.1:0-16662 GCA_004024625.1 Mellivora capensis
TCTCCACTTCCTCATATCAGGGATATCATATGATAGTTGTCTTTCTCTGATTGACTTATTTCACTAAGCATGATACCCTCTAGTTCCATCCACGTCATTGCGAATGGCAAGATTTCATTTCTTTTGATGGCTGCATAGTATTCCATTGTGTATATATACCACATCTTCTTTATCCATTCATCTGTTGATAGACATCTAGACTCTTTCCATAGTTTGGCTATTGTAGACATTGCTGCTATAAACAAACTCAACACCCAAAGAACAAATAATCCAGTCAAGAAATGGGCAGAGGACATGAACAGACATTTCTGCAAAGAAGACATCCAGATGGCCAACAGACACATGAAAAAGTGCTCCACATCACTCAGCATCAGGGAAATACAAATTAAAACCACAATGAGGTATCACCTCACACCAGTCACACACATATATTTTTAAACGTATAATGTATATTTTTAAATTACTCAATGTGTAACTTAGATGACAAAGAAGGCATATAGAATCATTAGGCAAAAAATGGTCTACTCAAATGCAGTGGACCAATTAGCAATTTGGGATGAAGGTAAATTTATAATAAATTCATGCCTCATATTACAATAATTTGAGGTTGAGTTAAGATTTTATTTTTTTTTTAAGATTTTATTTATTTATTTATTTGACAGAGAGAGAGATCACAAGTAGGCAGAGAGGCAGGCGGAGAGAGAGGGGGAAGCAGACTCCCCGATGAGTGGAAAGCCGGATGCGGGACTCGATCCCAGGACCCTGAGATCATGACCTGAGCCGAAGTCAGCGGCTTAATCCACTGAGCCACCCAGGCGCCCGAGTTAAGATTTTGAAATAGAAAATGAAATAATAAAAATATAGGAAGAAAATTAGTACTATTTATGTTTATCTTGAAGTGAGGAAATTTTACTACAGAAAAGAATTACTGTAAACAAAGGTGAAAAATAAATGACAATGAGAAGATATTTGCAACATTTGCAATATATGACAAAATGTGAAACAGGGAAGGGGGCATTGTAATTAGGCTTGGAAGGTACCTGGAAAAATAAATGTTTTCCCGTAATACAAATAATCCACATGCCCGTATTGTTTCTCTCCAGTGTTCCAGTTTAGTAAATAAATAAAAAACAAGGTAAAATTATGGCAGTACTAGCCAGAGTGAACAATCTGAGGACATACACAGGCTTGTGAAGAATTCTCTTTTTTTAAGATTTTATTTATTTATTACATAGACAGAGATTACAAGTAGTCAGAGAGGCAGGCAGAGAGAGAGGAGGAAGGGAAGCAGGCTCCCTGCTCAGCAGAGAGCCCGATGCGGGGCTCGATCCCAGGACCCTGAGCTGAAGGCAGAGGCCTTAACCCACTGAGCCACCCAGGCGCCTCCTTGTGAAGAATTCTTACAAACCAATAAGAAAAAACAAAACTTCAACAGGAACAAAGCAAAAGCATGAATAAGCAATTCATAAAAGCATAAGTGGATAATAAACATATGGACAAAATGCTTACATTTTTAATCTAACAAATTGACAATGATTAAAAGAATGGTATGATCCAGGGCACCTGAGTGGCATAGTCAGTTAAGCATCTGACTCTTGGTTTCCACTCGGGTCATGATCTCAGGGTGGTGAGATCCAACCCTACCTTAGGCTCTGCACCCAGGGTGGAGTCTGCTTGAGATTCTTTCTCCCTTTCCCTCCCCCTTTGCTCCTCCCCACTCGGTTTCTCCCCCTTTGCCCCTCTCCCAGCTGGCACACACACACTCTCTCTCTTTCTAAAATTAATTAATTAATTAATTTAAAAATCTTTAAAAAGAAAAGAATAATAAGCTCCAATTTCCAGTGAAATATTGGAAAATGGGTACTCATATACTTAATTTTGTCAGTACAAATTAGTTCACCATTTCTATGCAATAGGCTCTTATGTTGTGAATAAAGGATAACCATGGTATTGTCAAAGAGAAGCCAGATTAAAAAACAATTATAATGTGACTCTTTGAAGATCATGAAGAAATTGTGGTTACTTTGTTAGTGATTGATATTGTTTTGTTTTGTGCAAGAGTTCCTATCTTCTAAAGATAAATATTGAAGTGTTTATGGATGAAATGATAGATCATCTGGATTTGCTTTAAAATAATTCAAGACTGCAGAAATAACAGAAGGTAGAGATAAAGCAAGATGGCCATATCTTGATAATTGTCAATGGCACATGGCTATTCATTATACAGTCTTTCTCCTTCTTGCATATATAAAAAAAAAAACATACCAGAAGTGTTTTAAGCTGTTTGCATACTAACATCTATATTTTGTAAGAAATAAGATTATATATGGATTATACATTAAAAAAAAGAACAGATGAAAAGATACCAGAAGTTAACAGTGGTTATCTCAGGGGAAAACTTTAGTTTTCTCCCCTTTGTTTCTCCACATATCCTGAAATTTTTACAATGAACATAAATTACTACGACTACTTGTAAAATATTTTTTAAGAAATGAATTCAGAAACAATTTTTAAAAATACATTCAGTGCAGTCACTTTAATCTTAGAAAATGGGAGCTATGAAAGACCAATTAATATATTTTTTCCTAGGGAACCACATCTTTCACAATTTTTATAGTCCTTTCCTTCACTCCACCTGCTTTCAATTCAGGAATATCGAGCATACTCTGCTCTTTGGCTTAGATTAAATTTTCTTTCATATTTTACTTTCTCCCCAGTTTCTTTTCTGCTCTCTATTTGGTGTATCTTGATATTAGGCTTTCATTTTAACTAACCACAATTACACGTTATTAACTAAAGCTAACATTTTGTCCCTTCATGCTTTCATCTGAAACCAATGAGAACTCATTGATCATATAAGGTGTAAGCAACATAGAGATAAGAAATATGCCTTAAGATATTTAGCTGTAGGCAGGCAGACACCATTGTAACTGAGACTGTAAGCACTAACGTTGGAGTCAACCAAAGTAGAACTGTGCTGGAAGTGAATTTTTAAAATAGCAATGAAGGGGCGCCTGGGTGGCTCAGTGGGTTAAGCCTCTGCCTTCGGCTCAGGTCATGATCCCAGGGTCCTGGGATCGATCCCCGCATTGGGCTCTCTGCTCCGCGGGGAGCCTGCTTCCTCCTCTCTCTCTGCCTGCCTCTCTGCCTACTTGTGATCTCTGTCTGTCAAATAAATAAATAAAATCTTTAACAAAATAAAATAAAATAGCAATGAACTATTTTTGTCCCTTGCATTTGAGCAGAGCTGAGTATTATGAGAGCAAAGAGGAAAGTGAGTTTTACAATAAAATGTTTGAAGGGACATAGCTGGGTGCTTGGCCTCCTCCTCCTTCCCCCACACTTTAAATCTGCAGAATACTTGTTTGTAAAATTGAGAAGAATCTGGTTATTATCAGTATCAGGTCACAACATTGTGCTAACCATATTCCACTTACGATCACTGATCCTCGGAACCACATCCACAGACTTATGTCTGTGTCATCTAATTATATTATACAGTGGAAGACACTGAGACTCGGAAAATGATTAAGTGTGTAGTTCAAAGTCACATTGCCTGGATTCAAATATTATTTCTATCATATGCCAAAGCTCATTCTCTTTTGATTCCACCACACTGCATTTATGGACAGAGCATAGTATGTGGATTGATGGGGAATGAAATGGGGAAATAGTGGGGGCAGGAGAGTATGAGATACAGTAACATTAAAGGGACAATAAATACTCATTTCAACTGCAATGGTTATTCTTATTCTGTTTTCAGCCGTAAATGTGCACTATCACAACATTTTGAATTTACAAAGGCATGCCTCTTGCCATTTGCTGCATACCTATGCGTACTAGGATGATTCATGAATTCCAAGGCTATTAAAACTAGAAGGAACAATAGAGATCATCTAATAAAATCTTCCCCTTCTTAAAAAAATAGTTGTAAAAAAATACTGTGAAGTGTTCCTTTATCTATAAGCTCAATTGCTATTTCTGTTCATGACACGAAAAACAATTGGGCATGAATTTATTTTGTTGGAAAACTCCTCCAGTAGCATCCATATCTATACTCTAAGTGTATGTCACATATATTTGAACAAACAGGTTACAGTGGACAAGGGGAACAGCCCCAAACTGGAACTAGAAGCCTGGCGCTTTGGTTTACTAGTGTTACTAACAAGTTGTATGATTTTGATCACTGAAACTGGTCAGATTACACGTAAATAAATAAAACTGGACTGCATTCTCATCTCTTAGAGTCTTTTAAGGCAAAGAACTATAGAGTTCTAGTATTGTGGATGCGGTTCCTTTGCTAACACACAAAGGGATGTTGTGGTTAGACTTGGAAATCACCTGACCAAATAACGTTTTCTCAAAACACAAGTAAATCTACAGATACCTCTTCTATCTTTCCGATGTTCTGAATTGGTAAATGAATAGAAAACACAAAGGAAAGCTACAGCAACGGTAGAGCAGAAAAGGAACAGTGTGAGGTTATCCACAGTCTTTTTATATAACTAGACATTTGTAACTCAGTTGAGGTCATATAAACTTGACCAGGGAGAAGAGATAACAGGGTGAGCAAGAAACTGACACCTTGGGATGTGAGGCAATCAATACTCAGAGCTGCGGGCAGGGTCATAAACATCGATTTGTTTAATTGGTTAAAGTAAAAGAAAATATGTCTACATAATATTTTCTGTATGTCCTCACTCAGAGATTAAAAAAAATTAACCTCATTTATTGTTTTACCTCCATATTTGGTTCTATCTATAAATAAGTGATATGACTTTCATTATTATTCTGCACCTACTTTTTGAACAATCTAATTCAAATCAGTCTGAAAGCTCATTAATTAATTCATGTGCTACCTGGGGGATGACGGCATTTAGCTATGCTTCCAAAGTCTTTTAGGTAAATGGCCTCAATATAAACATGAGAGGCTGTTTTTATGGGGGCATCACAAGTGGCTGGCACCTTTGGAATCTGGAAACCTACATCTGCAAAATCTCTGACAGTTGTGTTATTTGACCGTTCTCACCCATCGGTGTTGTTCGTACATGCCCTAGGCTTGGCCTCCAATCACCAGAGACAGGGGAAAATCAGCCATGACTACACCTGCTAGACTGTGATAGAGTTGGTTTTGTGGACAGGAAAAGGCACTATTTTAAGGCCCGTTTCCTCTAGCACATTTCCTTTTTCTTTTATTTGAGTCCTTTCTACTTTAAACACTATTCCCCATGCTTTTCTTTGTGTATTTAGCAACTCGAACTCTCAGGTGTGTCGTAGATCGATGCTGACTAGAAGTCCCGAGAACCGCTTTACCCACCTTATCTACTGATTAGTAATTATTCATCTGTCTAGCTAAGAAATATTGGAAGGGCTTATTTTTCAGAGTTTGAAATCAGTGTTCAGAGTGATCCTCTGAAAATAAAGTCAAACTCTGAGAAATTTCTTTAGAGCAAATAAAGACAAGTAAGTTAAAATGTGGCTATAGCTGCTTGTGTCATAGATAAATAAGCCTTTTGATGTGCCCAGTGAATTGGATAGCCTAGCAGTTCCATAGTCCATATTGCTATAATCTAGTATACTTATATATACTAGTTTGCTAATATCTAAATGCAATAATATATGCTAACGGAGAACCAAGCAGTGTTGGAAATGTCAGTGTGTGACATTTATAGATAGAATATCTGCAGTTTCCAAACTGGAAGAAAACATGTCTATCTACTTTCCTCCTTCCAAAGACATACACTGCAGGCACTGGGCACCACTGTAGACAGCAAGGAATGAGAGTAGAGGAAACAAGGTGGGGGGTGGACAGGTATAGTGGAGACAGGAAAAAGTAGGCATAAGGGTAGCAAAAAGTACAGAAAAGGAATTTAAAATAATAAAGAATGTTAGTGGGAAGTCTCATGTCCTTTATATAATACTTGGCCATACTTATTTTCTTATACTTAAAATTGACCTGCACTCTTGCATCATAAAATCAACTCACACTAATGATTTAGGTGACATATTTGGAAAAATGGTACTTTTGACAGTTGATGTTGTTGTTTTGGTATCATCACTCCCACTGAAAGAAATAGACACATGAGGATTAAGCTAAGTATCACTCAAGAATTTTTTATAAATTGTCTCCTGGTTCAACACAAGAATGTCTCATGGTGAGCAGCTACTAGCATCCTTTAAATGTAGTAATATATAAAATAATTATAAAATGAGTTATATATTAATACTTACAGAAATAATTCCTATAAAAACACTTTCTTAAAATAAAAGCCTTTTTGTAAAGTGACTAATAATCCCTGGATTATATATTTTTTATATCTCTATGCTCATTTACTACATTTGCCAAAAGTATGGTAAAAAGGGAGACTACATTTTGCTTTTGTTTTCTTTATGCAGACATTCCAAAGCTTGTTGGTTTTTAAATTAGTTCATGCTATAAATAGGCTCAACTGATATGTTCAATTTTCCTACATATCAATTAGTATCTATTGATTAGATATTAATTATATTAATATGTTTAGTCCCTTTCTTCTGTCTGTACCCCCAATGAATAGTGCTCAGGGTAATATGAAAACAAACCTTTAGTTAAACATAAAAACATTCTAAAGGACTATTCAACATAGTCCTGACAGATGTTCATTGGAATATTTTGTTTTCTACTAGTTAAAGTGCAATTGACTGAAAAGAGAAAAGCAGATTTCTTATCCCTTCTGTGCTGTAACTGGTAACATTTTAATTGCCCAAACCTTTGTTCATATCCTTTCATGGTTGGTCTTTGCATAGATGTTCAATCTATAATTGAAAACTAGGGCTAGATATTCTTTCCTCCTAGAGGACCCCTTCATGTCACTAGCCTCTTCAGATTATTTTTTGTTAAAATCTTGGATGAATAAAATACAAAAGCTTTGAAATGTGTTATTTATTGAAACATATTTGATACAGCAATATCTCTGCTGAGATTTCTGTATGTTCCTAATATTCTAAAGAAAATATTCTGTTGATTTTTATGGCATGTGCCTCTTAGGTCAAATGCAGAAACTGCTTAGACATACGAGAAATTTTATGAATGGAAATTTGGATAAAATCATCTGTCCCCAAATCCCAGAATTAGTTATTTAAAGGAAGAAAAATAGAATATCTGCAGTTTCCAAACTGGAAGAAAACACGTCTATCTACTTTCCTCCTTCCAAAGACACACAGCTTCTTTATGCTTCTTTATGCTGTCCCCAGAGCTGTCACTGCTCCTGGATTGGCCCTATTGATCAGTTCTGCACCGCCAAGAATTTAATTATGTTACATGGATCTTAAGAGTTTGTTTGGAGTTTTCAGCAAGGAAACCCAGGTCCTCCCGTTCCGAGAGAACCCTCTGTTATCTAGGAAGTCGGTCTTTTCTGCCTGGGTGTCCAGCTGACAAGAAAACATAGACAGCAGGGAGGTAGCAAGAGCATAGAGGCCAAGTTATTATCAGTTTGAAAACAGATCACTTTTTGTTTTATTCCATATTCGATCAGGGCCTTTCTTAGTATTAAAAATATAGGATTTGCAAGCATAAGAAACAGAAAAGAGTGAACATAATTTGGGGCAGAGAATCTTTAAGATTATCTTGTATCCCACCCATGTGAACAGCTAGCTGCTTCTCACCTCCCACCTCCACCCAGTCAATAACTCAGATTAGCAAAAGAAACAGAATAGGGTTATCATTGTTATTGCTGAGAGAATGTTTCAGGAGATTGATTTTTTCTGTAACTATGTAATTCCACAAACTCTATTCACATTGGGACTTTGCGGCCGTCTACATATCTGTAAGCTTGCGAAGTAGCATTAATTCCACTTTTATGATAAATAGGGAGGTGACCCGGCTTCTTTTAGGCCTAGAATGTGTGAGTCCAAGTGACTTTTTCTTGTCTTTCCTCTGAAAAATTCTTTGCTTCAGGAAATAGTGATTGACAAGCCTGAATAAGACATGGTCCCTCACCTTGTATGCTTAAAAAATTTCATGGGGAGGGGCGCCTGGGTGGCTCAGTGGGTTAAGCCTCTGCCTTTGGCTCAGGTCATGATCTCAGGGTCCTGGGATCGAGCCCCACATCGGGCTCTCTGCTCGGCAGGGAGCCTGCTTCCCCCTCTCTTGCCTCTCTGCCTACTTCCAATCTCTCTCTCTCTCTCTGTTAAATAAATAAATAAAATCTTTAAAAAAAAACATTTCATGGGGAAAACAAAGGTGTAAACCAAATCAGGCAAATAATCTATCTTGAACCTGGATCAAATAAATGGAGGAAAAACAAATGCACTGTGCTAGGACCCATGTGGGACTTGGGCTCTCTCAGATCATTCCAGGGAAAACAGAGTTACCTTTTTGATGATCATGTCTACACCAAGGCTGAATCCACAGGCCTTACCACATTTTCTGAACTAGCTCATGACCAAGAAGGCAAGAATATCATTAATTTTTCTTCCATCTGTGTATATGTCCTAAAAATCCTCTCTATTCTACCTGTTCATCCCTACTACCACCCTCACCCCTGGACACCCGTGAAATTTTTACTGGATTCATAGTTTTGACTTTTCCAGAAGGTCCTATAGTTGGAGTCATACAGATCCAGCTTTTTCAGATTGGTTTTTTTCACTTTGTAATAAACATTTACCTTTCCTCCACATCTTTTCATGGCTTGAGAGTTTATTTCTTTTTAGTGCTGAATAGTATTCCACTGTCTGGATGCTCCAGAGTTGTTTTTTTTTTTCCCAAACTTTGGAAATTATGAGTAAATCTGCTATAACCATCTATGTGCGGATTTTTGAATGGACATAGGTTTCAGTTCATTTGGGAAAATAACAAGAAGCACGATTGCTGGGTCATATGACAAAAGTATGTTTAGTTTTGTAAGAAGCCACCAACCTGTCTTTCAAGTGGCCATATCATTTTATATTCTACCAACAGTGGATGAGATTTCTCGTTGTTCCACATCCTCATCAGCATTTGGTGGTGTCAGTGTTCCAGATTTTGGCCATTCTCATAGATGGTTAGTGGTGTCTAGTTGTTTTAATTTGCATTTCCCTGATGACATAATGTGGAGCCTCTTCTCATATGCTTATTTGACATCTGATCTCTTCTTTGGCGAGGTGTCTCTTAGGCCCTTTAGCCCATTGCTCAGTTGGGTGATTTTTTTTCTCACATTCATTTATAAAATATTTATAAAATATCAAATCACTGTAATTTACACCTGAAACTAAAAGGATATTTATGTCAGTTGGAATTCCATGAAAAAAAAAAAAGATCATTCTATGCTCAACTATTATTCAGGCAGAATAAATACCTGATTTTTTATTGTCAGAGTAATGAGTTGGTTTCTTAGAAAACTCCATTGGGAATCAGTATGTTGGAACTAGCATGTCTTGTTTGGTATTGTTGTTCTATTTTTATTTTTTGTCTCACCATGGACTCAAAATTTTTTTTTAAAGATTTTATTTATTTACTTGACAGACAGAGATCACAAGTAGGCAGAGAAGCAGGCAGAGACAGAGGAGGAAGCAGGCTCCCCACAGAGCAGAGAGCCCGATGTGGGGCTCGATCCCAGGACCCCAGGATCGTGACCCGAGCTGAAAGCAGAGGCTTTAACCCACTGAGCCACCCAGGCACCCCAACTCATAATTTTTTATATACCCTGTTTAAATCTTTTTAAGAGATTATTTATTTATTTATTTATTTATTTATTGTTATTATGTTCAGTTAGCCAACATATAGTACCTCATTAGTTTTTTTCCTTTCTTGTTTCCTTTTTTCTTTTTTCCTTTCTTTTGCATATTATTATTACTTTTGTATGTTCAGTTAGCCAACATATTAAATCTTTTTGATGTTCGAGTTGCCTTATCTGAGGTCAGTGGGACCTCCTGCAAGCTGTATTATATATCTTTTTAATATGACCACATTAGAATTTGATAGCTTTCCTGTTTTCTGGGGCAAGACGTCCCGGGCTAATCTTAAAATTTTTCTGTTTCAGATTTAGAATGAGCCATATCTCCAAGGAACCCTTGTTCCTTTTAGTGAAAAATAGTATTTGGGGGTACTCATTTCTGCTAGATTGTCATTGTTTCTTTTACAAGGTTAGGGAAATTAATAGAATCTTTTATTTGGATAGATGAATGGGTAGACTCACGAGTGCTCACTGATATTTCTAGCTCAATTAAAATCACAAAGTGTTTTACTATCTTATACTTGTTTTCCTCTCTATGGAAACTTTTATGTCCTAAATCATTAACTTATTTACTTAATATTTTATCCTATAACGTACCCTAATAACTTCAAAATAACAATATATCTAACAGTAAAAGCTGGATCACAATTTTAAATGCCCATTCTCTTGAACCTTCCTCTTTGAGGAATAAAATTTTGAAGTAATGCCTAAGATTCACATATACACAGTAATTATGCATGCCTTTAACTTCTCTTTACTAAATTATGGCAGCTGAAATATCCTTCTTCTATAGATCCTCCTAGAAAAACCTAAAACCCATATCTATGATAATATAAAATTAGTCAATCAATTATTAAAAATTATTAGTAGGGACACCTGGGTGGCTCAGTTGGTTAAGCAGCTGCCTTCGGCTCAGGTCATGGTCCCGGCGTCCTGGGATCGAGTCCCACATCGGGCTCCTTGCTTGCCAGAGAGCCTGCTTCTCCCTCTGCCTCTGCCTGCCACTCTGTCTGCCTGTGCTCTCTCTCTCTCTCTCTCTCTCCCCCTGACAAATAAATAAATAAAATCTTAAAAAAAAATTAGTAGTAGCCTACTATTTGTCAGATATTATCTAGGGTTCTGTGAATACACTGCTGTCATGAACCATCAGTACAGACTAGACTTAATAGAATTTAAATGTGGATATGTACCTGGCAGCCAGCTTCTACAGTGGCACCTAATGATTCCCACCTCACAGTATTAACACCCTTGTGTGATCCCCTCCCATATTATACTAGAGTTGGTCTATTGATGTGACCAATAGAATATGTCAGAAGAATTGGTATGTCACCTCTGAGTTCAGTTATGAAAACACTGCAGCTAGGGGCACCTGGGTGGCTGAGTGGGTTAAAGCCTCTGCCTTCAGCTCAAGTCATGATCCCAGGGTCCTGGGATCGAGCCCCGCATTGGGCTCTCTGATCAGGAGGGAGCCTGCTTCCCCCTGTCTCTCTGCCTGCCTCTCTGCCTACTTGTGATCTCTGTCTGTCAAATAAATAAATAAAATCTTTAAAAAATAAAAATAAAAAACACTGCAGCTACCATCTTGGTTGGTGCCTCTCAGATCACTTGGTCTGGGGGATGCCAGATCCATGTTGTTTATAACAAACATGTTTACACACTGAACTTAGTTAAGTAACCGTGAGCCTTGGATCTTAAAAAATATATGAGGATACAAGACAAGGTCTTGGCCTGCATAATGTAGGAAATTAAATGATACCAGTACATAAAACTGATACTTGAAGGTCCTTGTAAAAGAAGGGACACAAACAATTTATTCACCAAATGTACCTTTATCCTGGTTTAGAGTTTGCATTCAAATTAACTGCGAAGTCCAGGAAAACCCAAAGAAAAAAATAAGTAGAGGAAGAAAAAAAGAAAGAGAGAGAGAGAGAGAAAAAAAAGAAGGAAGGACGGAAGGAAGGGGAGGGAGGAAGTGAGGGAGGGAGAGAGGAGAAAAGGAAGGAAGGAAGTTAGTTAGTTGTCCTGCATTATTGGCTCTGATCAATATTACTTCTAAATATCTGTGCATAGGAGCACCTGGGTGACTTGGTTGTTAAGCGTCTGCCTTCAGCTCTTGTCATGATTCCAGGTTCCTGGGATCGAGACCCGCATCAGGCTCCCTGCTCAGTGGGCAGCCTGATTCTCCCACTCCCCATGCTTGTGTTCTCTCTCGCTCGCTCGCTCTCTGTCAAATAAATAAATAAATATTAGTGCATAAATCTTAAATAAAGTTTAGATTTAACAGGAAAAATAGAAGAAGGGGAAACTCTACCAAACTCATTTACAAATCCAGCATTATCCTGTTACCAAAACCAACAAAGTTGTTATGAGAAAAGAAAATTAAAAGTAAATAACCCTGGTGACATAGATTCAAAAGCCCCCAACAAAATGTTAGCAAATCAAATTCAATAATACATTAAAAGGATTATACTCCGTGATCAAGTGGGATTTATTCCAGGGACACAAGAATGATTCAACATTTGCAAATGAGTCAATGTGATATACCGCATTAACAAAATGGACAATAAAAATTATATGACCATCTCAATAAATGCAGAAAAAGCATTCAACAAAATTCAACATCTGTTTATGATAAAAACTCTCAACAAAGCTGGTATAGAGGAAACATATATGAACATTTTAAAGGCCACATATGACAGACCTACAGTTTACATCACATTCAACATTGGATCAGGCATAAGACAAGGATGCCCACTCTTACCATTTTATTCAACATTGTGGTGAGAGTCCCAGTCACAGCAATTAGGAAAAAAAAAAAAGAGAGAGAGAAAGAAAGAAAAGACATCAAAATTGGGAAAGAAAAAGTAAAATTGTCACTATTTGCAGACGACATGATACCATATACAGAAAACCTAAACATTCCATCAAAAACTTGTTAAAACTAAAAAATTTAGTAAAATTGCAGGATACAAAACCAACACATGGAAAGTTGGTTTTTTTCTACAAACTAACAACAACTTATCAGAAAAAGACATTAAGAAAACCCATTTACAATCTCATCAGAAAGGAATAAATTTAACCAAGGAGATGTAAGGCCTATACACTGAAAACTATGAGGCATTGATGAAAGAAATTGCAAATGACAAAAACGAATAGAAAGCTATTCCATTCTCATGGATTGGAAGAATTAATATTGTTAAAAACATTCATACTATCCAAAGAGGTCTAGAATTCAGTGCAATTGCTACCAAAATTCCAAAGGCCTTTTTCACAGAAAAAGAAAAAACAATCCTAAAAATTTGTATGGAACCACAAAAGACTCCAAATAGCCAAAGCAATCTTGAGAAAGGTCACAGCTGAAGGCATCATGCTTCCTGATTTCAAGCTATATTAAAAAGCCATAGTAATCAAAACAGTATGGCATTGGCATAAAAATAGACACATAGATCAATAGAACAGAATACAGAACCCAGAAATAAATCCACTCATATATAGTTAATTAATTTTTGATAGAGGAGCCAAGAATATGCAATGGGGAAGGGCAGTATCTTCAATAAATGGTGTTGGGAATATTGGACATCCACATGCAAAAGAATGAAATTGGGCCACTATCGATAACATACACAAAAGTGAACTCAAAATGGATTGAAAACTTGAATGTAAGACCTAAAACCATAAAACTCCTTGAAGAAAACACAGGTGGTAAGAAACTGACATAGATCTTGGGGATGATTTTTTTTTTTAATCTGACACCAAAAACAAAGCAACAGAGGCAAAAATAAACAAGGGAGACTACATCAAATTATAAAGATTCTGCACAACAATGGAAACCATCAACAAAATGAAGAGGCAACATACTGAATGGGAGAAAATATTTGCAAATCATATATCTGCGAAGAGGCTTATATACAAAATATATAGAGAACGCATACAACTCAATAGCAAAAAAAAAAAAAATCCAATTAAAAATGAACAGAAAGGGGCGCCTGGGTGGCTCAGTGGCTTAAAGTCTCTGCTTTCGGCTCAGGTCATGATCCCAGGGTCCTGGGATCGAGCCCCACATCGGGCTCTCTGCTCCGCGGAGAGCCTGCTTCCTCCTCTCTCTCCCTGCCTGCCTCTCTTGCCTACTTGTGATCTCTGTCTGTCAAGTAAGTAAATAAAATCTTAAAAAAAAAAAAACTGAACATTTTTCTAAAGAAGCCATACCGATGGACAACAGGTACATGAAAAGATGCTCTATGTCCTTAAACAGAGAAATGCAGATCGAAACCACAGTGAAGTATCACCAGACACCTGTTTGAATGGCCTTTATCCAAAAGACTAGACATAATAATTGTTGGTGAGGATATGGAGAAAAGGGAAGCTTTAATGCACTGTTGGTGGGAATCCAAACTGGTTCAGCATTGTGGAAAACAATATGGAGGTTCCTTAAAACATCACAGATAGAACTACCATGTGATCAGCAATTCCACTTCTGGATATTCATCTAAAGAAAACAAGAACATTAGTCTGAAAAAAAATCAAGAGATCAAAATAGTTTTTCCTGTGGGAGCCAGTGAGCTTGAGAGGAGCATGGCTTTCTCTCCCTGCCATGGCATGTGCCTGCCCACTGGTATCAGTGTACTTCAAAAAGAGGGAATCTTCTGGCAAAAATGTCACTTTGCCTGCTGTGTTCAAGACTCCCAGTTGACCAGGTATTGTGAACTTTGTTCACACCAACTTGTGCAAAAACAATAGACAGTCCTGTGCTATCAGTGAGTTAGCATGTCAGCAAACCAATCCTGAGTCTTGGGGCTCAGATTTCTAGAGTTCGAGGCAGTGAGACTCACAGTTCTTGCCAGGGTGGTTTTGAAAATATGTGTCAAGGGGCTGCGTGTTTGCACCGACCAACACCCGACACCATAGGCACCGCATAGTGAACACAACACAGAAGTGATAGGTCACGTGTTCTGCCCGGGCCGCCTTCGGCCTTACCAGCGCTGGGCATGTCTAAAGGTCAGCAAATTGAGAAAATGCCTGAACTTGTTTTGGTGGTCAGAGATAAAACTCAAAGCTACCAGAAGGCCAAGGAGCCTGATTTGCTTCTTCCGAAACTTAACGCCTGGAATGATATCAAGAAGGCCTGTGTCTCTCAGCAAATGAGAGCTGGCAAGGGCCAAATGTGTCCTATACAGCACAGGAGACCCTGCGTCCTTTATAAGGAGGACAACAGTGCTGTGAAGGCCTTCAGAAACATCCTTGGAATGACTCCCCTTAACGTAAGCAAACCAAACATTTGGAAACTTGCCCCCTGGAGAGCATGTGGGACGTTTCTGCCTTCAGACCAAAGGTGCTTCCCGCAGGTGAGATGATTTGTGGAAAAGCTCAGAGATCCAAAGAGTCCTCTGAGCACCACACAAGACGGCTCATGGTAGAGTCCTAAAGTGGAATCCACACAAAAACCCGAGAATCGTGTTGAAGCTAAACCCATATGCCAAGACCACGAGTGGGAATAACCATTCTTTCCTGGAGCAAGAATTACAAACTCCAGATGGATAAGGCAGCAACAGCACTGGAAGCCAACTCAGATGAGAAGGGTTCCAGGCAAGAAGCTTGTGATAGGGAAGACAGGAAAGGAGGCTGTTGGCATGAAGCAGAAGAAGCCTCTGGTGGGGAAAAAAAAAATGCAGCTACGGAGAAGAGAAGTCTGCAGAAAGGAAACCCACCACAGAAGAAAAGAAGACTGCTGCCTAAACTTAAATGTTTGTTCCATAAATGTCTAATCATCTTGGACACCTAATTCTGAATAACAATCTGACCAAAGGCAGTGAGGGGGAAGAAAAGATCAAAACAGTATGTTTTTTGCGTATTACACCTCTGTGTCCATTGCAGCATTACTTATCATGGCCAAAATGCGGAAACAACCTAAGTGTTCATCCATGGATGGATAAAGAAGTTGTAGTATATATATACAATGTTATTCCGCCATCAAAAAGAACGAAATTTTGCCATTTGTGACAACATGGGTGGACCCAAAAGTCATTATGCTAAGTGAAATAAATCAGACAAAGACAAATACCATATGGTCTCTCTTATACATGAAAGTTTAAGCAAACAAATAAACAAACAAAAACCAAGCTCATAGATCTAGAGAACAGACTGATGGTTGCCAGAGATGGAGGGTGGGAAATGGGAGAAATGGGTGAATATTTTCTTAGTTTAAATAAATTGAATTAAAAATAAATCACTCAAATTTAGCAATTAAAATCCAAAAGCAGATTTAAAAATAATATATCAGCACCATAACAGATTTCACAAAATCAAAGATGGTTGAGTATTAGAAAAGCAGTGAATAAAACCCATAACATTATAAAACTTAAGAAGTATCATATGATCATCTTCACTGATATCAAAAAGGCTTTTCTATGGTCAACTACTCTTTGATAAAGCTGGAAAGAATGTCCAATGGAAAAAAGAAAGCCTCTTCAATAAATGGTGTTGGAAAAATTGGACAGCCACTTGCAGAAAAATGAAATTGGACCATTTCCTTACACCACACATGAAAATAGATTCAAAATGGATGAAGGACCTCAATGTGAGAAAGGAATCCATCAAAATCCTTGAGGAGAACGCAGGCAGCAACCTCTTCGACCTCAGCCACAGCAACATCTTCCGAGGAACATCGCCAAAGGCAATGGAAGCAAGGGCAAAAATGAACTATTGGGATTTCATCAAGATCAAAAGCTTTTGCACAGCAAAGGAAACAGTCAACAAAACCAAAAGACAACTGAGAATGGGAGAAGATATTTGCAAACGACATATCAGATAAAGGGCTAGTGTCCAAAACCTATAAAGAACTTATCAAACTCAACACCCAAAGAACAAATAATCCAATCAAGAAATGGGCAGAAGACATGAACAGACATTTCTGCAAAAAAGACATCCAAATGGCCAACAGACACATGAAAAAGTGCTCCACATCACTCGGCATCAG
>PISX010032022.1:0-16676 GCA_004024625.1 Mellivora capensis
GGGACTGGAAGAGATTATGCTGAGTGAAATAAGTCAAGCAGAGAGAGTCAATTATCATATGGTTTCACTTATTTGTGGAACATAACAAATAACATGGAGGACATGGGGAGATGGAGAGGAGAAGGGAGTTGAGGGAAATTGGAAGGGGAGGTGAACCATGAGAGACTATGGACTCTGAAAAACAACCTGAGGTGTTTTGAAGGGGCGGGTGGTGGGAGGTTGGGGGAGCCAGGTGGTGGGTATTAAGGAGGGCACATATTACATGGAGCACTGGGTGTGGTGCAAAAACAATGAATACTGTTATGCTGAAAAGAAATTTAAAAAAATAATAAAAATTTTAAAAAAGAGTCTTTTTCCTGCTTTGCCTCTTGCTCTGTTTTAATCCCCCTTTGCTCATTTGTTTTATTTCTTAAATTCCACATATGAATGAAATCATATGGTATTTGTCTTTTATTTCACTTAGCATAATACTCTCTAATTCCATCCATGTTGTTGCAATGGCAAGATATATACATATATCTTGAGATATATATATATATGAAATATATAATAAATAAATAGTAAAATTGTATATATTGATGGACACACTTGAGCTGCCTCCATAATTTGGCTAGTGTAAATAATTGTGCTTATAAATATAAGGGTGCATATATTCCTTTGAATTAGTATATTATATATTTGGGGTAAATACCCAGTAGTGTAATCACATGATCATAAAGTATTTTTATTTTTTACTTTTTGAGAAGTCCCCATGCTGTTTTTCACAGTGGTTGTACCAGTTTGCACTCCCACATCAGTGAGTGAGAGTTCCTGTCTTTCCACAACCTCTTCAACACTTGTTTCTTGTGTTTTTCATTTTATCTACCCTAACAGATGTAAGGTGATATCTCATCCTAATTTTGATTGGCCTTTTCCTGATGATGAGTGATGTTGAGCATCTTTTCAAGTGTTTGCTTGCCATCTATATGTCTTCTTGAAGAAATTTCTGTTCATGTCTTCTGCCCATTTTTCAATTGGGTTGTTTTTTGAATGTAGAGTTATATCAGTTCTTTATATATTTTGGATACTAACTCTTTATGGGATATATCATTTGCAAATATCTTCTCCCATCCTTTACATTGCTTTTGAGTTCTTTTGATTTTTTTTTGTTTGTTTGCTGTGCAGAAGCTATTTTATTTGGTGATGTCCCAATAGTTTATTTTGGCTTTTATTTCCTTTGTCTCAGGATGCATATCGAGAAAAATGTTTCTTTGGCCAATGTCAGAGACATTATTGCTTGTGCTCTCTTCGAATATTTTTATGGCTTCAGGTCTCACTTTTAGGTCTTTAATCCATTTGAGTTTATTTTTGTGTATGGTTTAAGAATAAGTTCTGAGTTTCTTTTTTTTTTGCACATACCAGAACAGCTTCCCCAAAATTGTTGAAGAGACTTTCTTTTTCCCATTGGATATCCGTTTCTGATTTGTCAAAGATTAATTGAAATATAATTTTAGGTTTTTTTCCAGATTTTCATTCTTTTCTACTGATCAATGTGTTTACTTTTGTGCCAGGATGATGCTGTACTGATAACTACAACTTTGTAATATAACTTGAGATCTGGAATTGTGATCTCTCTTTTTTTTTTCTTTTTCTTTTGCAAGTTTGTTTTTGCTCTTGGTTTTTATTTTTGCTTGTTTTGTGTGTGTGTGTGTGTGTGTGTGTGTGTGTGTTTTGTTTTGTTTTTTTTGTTTCCATACAAATTTTAGGATTGCTCTATTCCTGTGAAAAATGCTGTTGGTATTTTGATAATGATTGCGTTAGATCTGTAGATTGCTTTGGGTAGTATAGACATTTTAAAAGTATTTGTTAATCCAAACCATGAGCATGGCATGTCTTTCCATTTTTTGTGTGTCATCTTCAATTTCTTTCACTGATTTTTATAGTTTTCAGAGTATAGGTCTTTTACCTCTTTGGTTAAGTTTATTCCTGGGTATTTTATTATTTTTGATTTAATTATAAATGGTAGTATTCTTAATTTCTCTTTCTGCTACTTCTTTATTAGTGTGTAGAAATGCAACAGATTTTTACATCCCACAACCCTTCTGACTTCATTTATTAGTTCTAGTAGTTTCTTGGCGGAGTCTTTAAGGTTTCCTATATATGGTATTATGTCATCTGCAAATAGTGAAAGTTTCACTTATTCCTTACCAATTTGGATGACTTATATTTCTTTTTCTTGTCCAATTGCTGTGGGTAGGACTTTAGTACTATGCTGAATGAAAGCAGTGAGTGTGGACATCCTTGTCTTGTTTCTGACCATAGGGAAAAAGCTCTCAAGTTTTTCCTCACTGAATATAATGTTTGATGTGGGTCTGTTCCCTCTAGACCTACTTTAGTTGAGGTTTTTATAAAGAATGGATGTTGTACTTTGTCAAGTGCTTTGCTGTATCTACTGAAATAACCATATTATTTTTATCCTTTCTCTTATTGATGTGATGTAACATGTTAATTGATTTGTGAATTTTGAACCACCCTTGCATTCTGGGAATATAGCCCATTTGATCATCATGAGTATATTTTTTTAAATGTATTGTTGGATTCTGTTTGCCAGTAATTTTTTCTCCTTGCTACTATTTTTTTGAGGATTTTGGCATCTTTGTCCATCAGAAATATTGGCTTGATAGTTTTCTTTTTGTGTGTCTTTATCTGCTTTTGGTAGCAGAATAATACTGGATTCACAGAATGAATTTGGAATTTTTCTTTCCTCTTCTTCTTCTTCTTCTTATTTTTTTGTTTTAACATAATTTGAGAAAAATAGGTATTTAATTGTTTGGTACAATGTGCCTGTGAAACTGTCTGGTCCTGGGCTCTTGTTTGTTAGAAATTTTTCCATTACTCTGGATTATTTTTGATTGAAACAACTATAAATGCTTCTTACATCTATTTAAATAGACCACACTGGAAAATTTAATTAACTAAACTAAATTTTGGAAACTTACATGCTAGACAAAAATAGAACTGTGTTAAAGCTAAAAGAAAGAAATGTAAGATATATGCACCTAAAATAAATTCCCCTTCTTTATTTAAATTTAAGAACTATTTTTCCATATATGTTTGTAATTTTCCTGCCATCAGATTTATTACTTTGGAAATATAATCTCCTTCATTTAAAATATTTAATTTACTTACACCGTAAAATGGATGTTTTACAGGTTAATGAAAAATGATTATGATGGCTATAATCAATAATTATGTTTTATTTATATGTGGATATATTATTTTTATGACTGAAGTCAATCATTATTTTCTAGAAAATAATACTCTGACAAAAGACTGCACAGAGAAAAGTGTTCACGTCTACTATTAACAATAATCACTACTCAGCAAAACTCGCTTCCTGAAATAAATTGTATCAATCATCCAAAATGTCACAGAAATATATGCATCTAAACTCAAAACGAATTACTATATTGTCTTTTCAGATTAATTAGTTTTATATATGAACACTTTAATAAACATAGCATTTATTGATTTTAATTTTTATAAATTATTCAATTCTAGAAAAAATATTTCTTTTTCATATCTAGCCACTTCTCATACAAATGGAAAATTAACTGAAATATTGTTTTAGTTATAATTGTAATGCAATTATGTTTGTTTTTTTACAATTAATGTCAAGTTTTATAAATGCTAGTATTCTCTATTTAACAAAGTTGCATCTACACTGAGCAAAGGGCAGGTCTTCAAAATGTGTTATACTTTTCATCCCCATATTATCTGGTGTAAGAGAACTAGAAAATATATTTTGACTGATTGATGGGGTGATGGATGGAGCAAATATTGAGTCTCTTTTCTTGCCTTTGGAAAGGCTATCCTTGTGCTTTGTGTTACTTTGCTTTATCTCTCAAGACACCAGTGGCCTGAAACACCTGTGTAGCTTAGTCAGTTAAGTGCCCAAATCTTGATTTTGTTTCTTGTCGTGATCTTAGGGTTGTGAGAGGGACCCTCACATCAGGCTGTGCACTCAACATGGAGTCTCCTCCAGACTCTCTCTCCCTCTGCCCCTCCCATCACTCGGGCATTCTCTCTCTCTCTCTCTCTTTCAAAATAAATAAATTCCTTAAGAAATAAAAAAGACGACACCATGCCCTGTTATATATTTTAATGTGATTTTTCTGAACATCAGTTTTCTGGAATAATGCATGAGTAATCACTGAAACATACCCATGATATTTATTTTCATTTATCTCAGAGTCTTATGGAGATACCTGGGTGGCTCTGTCAATTGAGCCTCTGATTCCTGATTTCAGCTCAGGTCATGATCTCAGGATCATGAGATGGAGCTGCATGTTGGCTCTATGCTCAAGCAGAGTCAGCTTGAGTTTCTCTCCTTCTCCCTCTGCTCCTCTCCTTGCTTGTGCTCTTTCTCCCTCTTTCTCTGAAATAAATAAAAGCTCTAACAAAAAAATACGAAGCCAGTGGTTGGAAGCTATCAACCTCAGGACTACACAAATCCTTTTTCACTTGATAGATTTTCTTTTTTCCTTTCTTTCTTCATCTCTCCCTTCTTCTTACCTTCCTTCCTTCCTTCTTTCCAGTTTCTATTAATTTTTTTGGCTTATATAAAAATTGCCACAAACCTAGTGGCTTAAAAAAACAGAAATTAATTATGTTATATGCAGTTCTACATATTAAAAGTGCAGCACAGGTCTCCTTGTGTTAAAATCAAAGTGTTAGCAGGGCTTCATTACTTTTCAGAGGCTCTAGAGAATACATTTCCTTTTCTCTCCCAATTTCTAAAGGCTACCTACATTACCCTCCTCTATCTTCAAAACCAACAGCAACAGTAGTCTTTCTGACTACTTTATAGTGCTATCTCCCTGGCTCTGACCTCATCAGAGAAAAGTTCTCTGTTTTTAAGGACTCACATGATTAGACTGGGCAGGTCTGGATAATCCAGTCTCAAAGTACTTAATTTAATTACATCTGTAATATATCTCTAGCCATGTAAATTAGCAAACTCATGGGTTCCAAAAATCAGGACCTGGACATTTTCAAGAGGCTGTTATTCAGTTCACCATGTAGTTCAGCACCTTTGGTTGAGGGTGTATAGTACATAAATATCACCCAGCAAAGATGACTTGCTAAGTATAATAATAAATTAAGGACAGGATTTTATATCAATTTTAGCCATCCTGTTAACCAATATCTATATATTATTGGAAGACATAAAGAATTTTTCCCCATAAACTATCTAAAATAATGTTTTATATATTAGTCCTTTGGCAATGTGTATCATAAATTTAGTTTGTAAGGTAGATCATTTGTATATGCTTCATGTTAACACAAATCTTTTGGAAATGGCTAGATTTTTGAGCAATGGTTCATACCTTAGAAAATATGAGGGAGATACTTATAATGCATATTATAAAACCAATAGTACTGTATATAATTGGAATTATATTTTCAGTAAGAATTAATGCATATACATTTTAGATAAGTAGTAGAGTATTAAGGAAAAAATTGACTTATAATTAAATTTTTTTTTTCATTTTTCAGTTATAGGACCTAAGGTTTTAATTAACCTTTTAGCCTATCTGAGTGTTAAATTATATGTTCTGTTAAATAGAAATGATAGTTAATTTTTAGAGTATTTTTAGTACACAATCTAATGTGTAGATTATAATTAGCCAACATAGAGTAAATATTCAATAAATATATGAAATCATAACCAAGATCATGACCTGAACCAAAGACAGACATTTAATGTACTGAGCCACCCAGGTGCTCCCCAAACAGATTTTCTAATATCTAGAATTTCAATAGATCTTTCTCTCCTACTGAACTTTTTATAGTAATAATAAGTATGACAACAAAACTCCTTGATAAATGATTTTCCTTTTTTGATATAACTTTCAATATATTAGATTAACCTTTTATTTTTCTTTGAATACACTTTAAAAATATTTATTTAAAGTGTTCTGTATGCCCAATGTGGGGGTTGAACTCACAACCCGGATATTAAGAACCACATGACCTACCAACTAATTTACTCAGGCGCCCCTCTCCTCTGCTTAACACATAAACCGTTTATGAGGAGATTTTATCTGCTTCTTTATTCACTGTTTTGGAAATACAACCTGGACAACATCTCACACTCCATTTTTTTCCATGTGATTAGTAAAAGTCAATCCCAAATGCTGAATTGATTAAAATTTATAGAGTACTTGTCAATGCTTGCTAAACTTGGCCTTCAGATGGTAATCTGCAATGGATCCTTGTTGACACTGTTGGTGATACAAAAACCAAGCATATGGGGTTTTGAAGATTATTGTGCAAAGACTCAGTGTGAAATGATGTGAATGATGGTGGCTATCTCTTAAACGTTTTGGAATTTCTGTTCAGTTGTCAAGCAATCCACCTGGAGGAAAGTAAGCTGTGTGCTCAGTCTCAATGCAGAGTTGTAATGGACTCTTCATATGAAAAAATAAGATATTTGTTAAACATGATTGAGTACAAGAAATAACCTGTAATTTCTAAAAATGTGGAAATAGAAGAAGTTGAAACAAATGCAATTGAATATATAGCAACAGAAGAATAATTTGCACATATAAAATTTTCCCTACTAAGGTAGTACAAATACTGAAGTATATAGGCCACATAGTCATGAGCGAAATGACTACCATTAGTATCATGAACTAGGAATGGAGACTAAGCCGAAATGAACATTGAATATGAATGACTTCAAGTTCCTTTTACTTATTTGCTTCTCAGGCTATTTACAATGTATTTCTATTGTTACATCATTACCATATCATTTTAATAATATTTAAACTTATTTAAATAATTAGTTTGACCAAAATTTGAGAGGATATTTGCTATTTGAGAAATATATTGCATATTAGCAATGTGAATGAAGAAAGGGTCTCATTTACAAATAAATTTAAGTGGAAAATTATTGGATATTTTAAGATTTCACTTTAAAATTACTACTATCTAAGCATAATAGTCCATAATCTATTGATAATTTCCATATAATTCAATAGTAGTAGGTCAAAACATATAGTGATAGTATATGTATTTTCCCTCTAAGAGCATATATGACTAAATTTCTACTTCTCAAGTTCCCAGTGAGATTATTAACATATAAATAAGTGAAAATGTGTTGCTAGAATATACCTTATTATGATCTAAAATCTCCAATTATATGAGAAGGCTTGATTTATGCAATAAATTATAATGGAATATTTATGCTGTTTTGTTTATTCCTAGATTATTATTAAATTTTATGAACTAAGAAATCAATTTAAATAATACAGAAAGTTACATGTGTAATTAGGTTTAAAAGAATGTCCCAAATAAATGATAGATAAATATACATTCTGTATTAGTTCACTAGGGCTGTCATACAACATATCACAGATTGGGTTGCTTAAATAATAGGTATTTATGTTCTCACGACTTTGGAGAGTGGAAGTATCAGAGGGGCTGGCTCTTTTGAGGCCTTTCTCCATGGCTTATAGATGGCAGTTTATTACAGTGTCTTCCCACATTTTTCCCTGTGAGTGTGACTTGTGACCCCATCTCCTCTTTTTATAGAGACACATATTATACTGGGTTAAGATTATCCTGGGTTAAGATAAGAAGAAAATGACTTCATTTTCATTTAATTACCTCCTTAAAGACACTAGCTCCAAATACAGTGAAACACTGAAATATTTGGGGTTAGGACTTCAACATATGAATTATGAAAGTTCACAATTCAGCTCATAACATATACATGTATACTTTCAAATTCTTTATCAAAAGAATACCATAACTAAAATTATGATAAAAATTAAAACTGGTAAATATGTGCATTTTTGGGTGATATGCCATGTTAAAGATATTTTAAAACTAAAACAACAATGTATGTGATATATTTCTACATGTTTATAATAAATGGGTAATGTTTTAAAATAATTATGAGGAACTGAGTTCTATCTTTGCCACCTGTTAGCTCTGTTACCTCAGGCATGTCATTTAGGTTCTTGCCCAATTTCAGATAAAGTAATTTAGTATCTAAAACATACTGAACATGAGGCATCTGGGTGGCTCAGTGGGTTAAAGCCTCTGCCTTCAGCTCGGGTCATGATCTCAGGGTCCTGGGATTGAGCCCCACATCGGGCTCTCTGTTCGTCAGGGAGCCTGCTTCCTCCTCTTCCTCTGCCTGCTTCTTTGCCTGCTTCTCTGACTACTTGTGATCTCCATCTGTCAAATAAATAAATAAAATCTTTAAAAAAATAAATAAAACATACTGAACATTTGTAGGGTATTTTAGTGAATTATGCAAGTAAAGTGTTTATCATTATTATCAATTCTAATTCCAATTTTGCATTATGATACAGTAGAATATTTTAAAAGAAGTTCCTCTAAATATTTAAACAAAGTTTTTAAATTTAAAATAACAATTTTTCTAGGATTTAATGATTTTTTTAAAATTTCAAACAAAATATATTATTGGCATGCCACATAAATTGGTATCAACTTGTACCTCTTGGACCCACATCAATTTGTCGAAAATAGTCTTTTACTAACTTAGTATAGCTGTTGTTATTTATATCTTCTTGATGAATGGGTCCCTTCATGAGTCTTTTAGGGTTTCTGAAACATCACCTTCTTCTGCATTTTTAAATGTTTTCCCATTCTAATTATTGCTCTTTCTGATATCTTCTTTGAAATAAAAACTTAGGTACTAGTTGTTTTCATTCCAATCAGAGATACCATGAAAATATATAAAAGATTCAAGGGAATTTTTTAAAGGGTTATTGAGTACAAGGTTTTTAATTGAAAGTTGTGAAAAATATTTTATGAGGTAAGTCCAACACATTCCCTTTCCAGAGAACATTAGTTTTATTGATTTTCCATGTTTTTACTTATTTAATTTTTTAAATTATGCAGCATCTGTGTGGTACCTTTGGAAGATCTTAGCAAAACTCATAAGTGCGTTTCCATTATCATCTCTTTGGTAACATTTTCAAGGTATGATATTTTGCGTTATTGTTTTAAGGAACATACTACCACCAATTGGAAAAACTAAGAATCGTGAAACAAAAATCTGCCACTATAATATATATTATATACAGAAATATCAGAGAAAATGCATATTGTCATGTCTTTCAGTATTATGACTGCAATAAATCTCTTTCATTTTGATCAGGCACTTACTGATTTGGATTTGTGCTGGGAATTTTTAAATAACTCTGTGTCTCAAGGTAACGCTCCTAAAATAAGGCTGAGGCAGTAAGGATTTGTAGAATCGGATGATTGGGAGTGGGAAGAAAAATCTGGACAGGATTGTCCTCGGATACTAATAAACCTGTGTAAAATCCAAGTAAATTACATAAAAGATATTTTACGTAATCAATATGAGCAATTAATGCTCCATCATCTTATAATATCTTACAATCATGTGTGAATAAATGTTAAATGAGTATCGCATCTCAAAGTTCTGGTTTTAAAAAAAAGATTTGATAAATTTTTCACGTATTTATGAGAGGGAAATATGTCACTTTTATAGACCCATAGTATTCAAGACTATTAGTTGTCCTCCATCTCTATTCACCAGATAATGAACTTTGGATATGGATTGACATTGTATTACTAACTAATAAATATTAAAACCACTTCTTTATCTCCTGCTTTCTTCCATATTTCTCCAATGACCATGACTCAGATCAGGTGAAATGGGAATGAAGTACAAACTGAACTGGTAAGAAAAATTAAAAAAAATGTAATACATTTTATTTTATAGGAAATTTAAATGCTCATAAATTATTCATTATCTGATTTTAACAACAAAGTATTATGATTCTGGAAACATAAATGACTCTTTCTAATTAATAAAATGTGTTGACATATTTTGTACACATATATTACCACACAGATAAAATAATGTTATCTGTGTTTCTGGACTTAATGACCACCCTACATGTTTCGTCAGTACAGCAGATGTTCTGTTAATGACATGACTGATTGGTGTCTGTTAAAATAAGTGATCCAGGGGCGCCTGGGTGGCTCAGTGGGTTAAAGCCTCTGTTTTCGGCTCAGGTCATGATCCCAGGGTCCTGGGATTGAGCCCTGCATCAGGCTCTGCTCAGCAGGGAGCCTGCTTCCCGCTTTCTCTCTGCCTGCCTCTCTGCCTGCTTGTGATCTCTCTCTCTGTCAAATAAATAAATAAAATCTTTAAAAAAAAATTAAAAGCTACCGCTTCAAAAATTACCAAAACCCATAAGTATAAAGTGAAAAATAAAGAGAAAATAGACAAAACAGATATTAAAAAGCTGTTTTTGTTGGAGGAGGTGGTAGATGTTTCTTAAACTTTGAGGTATTCACTAACTACTCAAAATTAATTTCATAGTAACTAATACTTATCACCTATCCTTTCCTGTATAGCACAGACTCTTGATGTCCCTAATAAATTTCTTTGATGTCAGATTTACTTGTTCTAAATACAAGTTTAAAACCTACAATACATTCTGCCCTATTCATTAGAATTCCTTACAATAAACGACTATATGTTGGTATATTTCATTCTTCCTTAATAAAAAATTATAATTTGAGTTACTGTAACTCCATCATGGTTAATATTTGGATTTTGATTAATTCTGTATATTAAAACAGCTCCAAAATGGTATAATTGATTTTAATAGAAAGGATGATAGACAAATTGAAATATATATAATCAATATATTAGAAACATTATATCTTAATTTATAAATTACATACATATTTACTTCCAATAAATATTTTAAGGCTTTTAAGTGTATATCTTGTAGCTATTTCAAAGAAATTAATTTAATTAGATTAAAAAATTAACATTATTCTCCATTTTGAAAATCCTGTGACATAAATCTAACCTCCAGTGTCCGTTCTGGAAAGTGTTTTAGTTCTGTGGCCAACCAAGAGTAAACGCCAAAGAGAACCCTGATCATTTACCTCCCATGTTTTCTTCTTTCGGCCTATTTAACTTTCCATTAGCTCACTCAACCTCCTGAGAAGCTATCAGTTAAGTTAAATGGAAATAGGGACTTTTAACTGTTGAATTCAGTTTATATGTTGTTATTTGAGCACTTAAAAGCTTTGTTAGGAAAATATGAGCTGAAACTAAATATTCAGTGGTTCTCCTCACATTCGGATAAAAGGGCTTACATTAAATTCAACAGAGCCAGAACAATCAGCTTAAAGACTTATTTTCTTTAAGAGTTATGAAAAATAAATGACTTAAGGTATAAGAAAATATATTGATCAGCTGAGACATAATTTTTTAACAACTTCATAACCATCATTGCTCAAAACACTTGTAAATATTAATTGTTGTAATTGTAAATTATTAATTGTAAATAATTAATTTTCTATTAACAAATGCATTAGTCTACTGCACTTCATTTTTAAAAATATTTCAAAATATATTTTAGCCATGTGTTGGCTAAGTAATAAAGTAATGAAGGACATTTTGAGTTAGAAGGTAAGGTATCATATAGGAGATGACAATTATTTTAGCTCATTTAGCATATGAAATTAGTTCAGCTTATAAGTATAAAAGTCTATAAATGATTTTGTGAGCTTACACAAAATTGTGTAATCATTTGGTCAATTACTGGAAGAAAGAATGACTACACAAAGGGTTTATTCATCTGGGAGGCACCTATCCAGCCTGTTGATCAGTGTCCATTCTACACACATTAAATATTGTCAATGTCACCTTGGATATTAAACATATCAAATGTTACTCTTTAAGAAAGCATATTTGTCAAACATGCATGAGTATTTACTAAAAAAATGTGCTTAGTTCATAATTACTAATGCTCATGTTTTTAAGCCTTTATTATTAATTTGAAATAAATTTTGCCTAAGTGGCCATGTTTATTAATTGAAATGTAGTTCAACATTTAAGTTTCCAGATTCCCATTATCTAGTACAAGAACATAACCCTCATATGACACCAACAGGAGCAGGGGATGGAAGATGAATATTGCCATGCTGCACTCTCAGTGAGAGAAGGAAACAGAAAATTTCCATTTCCTTTTCTCTACTGCCTTCAAACCACAGACTAAGCCTCTCATAGCTTTGGAAAACATTAAGCATTTAAAAATATTGACTGTAACCTTTCTCCATCTTGATAAATGACTCCCTAAAATTCTCCTTTATAAAATCTTCCCCCAGGAGTAGGTTGTGTGATACAATTTCAAAGAGAGCTTCCTACCACTTCAAAAAATAATATCCTATATATCTTAAAATGCTATATGGGATAGATATGTGTTGACAGTATTGGCCTACACCATTTGTAGAATGAAGACAGTCCATCTATTTTTCACCTTCCATTTTTGTTTCTTGAAATAATCAGTTTGTTTTTGTGTCAGTCATGAAGTAATATGAGTTCATGGGAGAGAGGTAAGAAAGAAAATAACAAGGTATATTGTGGGGTTATAGCTGATTTAGACCTAACGAACTATTGACATCCAGAGATAGCAAGAAGGAACATATCCTGAGGAATGGGAAACAGGAGTAAAGTGTGTCAGAGAAATATATATATACATATCTGATCACTTACCTCCCATGTATATATATGTATGTTAGGTTAAATATCAAAGGAAAAAAAGAACTAACTGACTCAGAATTCCTCTAGTAAACCAAGGCCTTACATCTGCTCTTCTTCTCAAAGATACTGAACAGAATTTTTCTTTTATTCTTAAGTTCTTATTGATAATTGAAAGAACTGCATCAGTCTGGAGGACAAAGGCTGTGGGAATAAGAGAAATCAAATTAGAGTAACTCTGATAATAGAGATTAATTCTGATCCTGCTATGAAGATTGTAACATACGTTTATCATAAGTTTATCTTCTATCTACCCATATTTTAGAGTAACTGACTCTGCTTAGGTTTTCCAGCTATTTTATTCACACTTAGAAGAAAGAAATAGTGTGGAAAATTGTCTAGTTGTGAGAGTCTACAATTAAAACAATTGTGTCTGGTCTTAGCAGAAAGTGATCCCACTTAAGAGTATTAAATATGTGTTTGTGGATAAGTAACTCATTAAAGACTTGATGTTTTAGAGGGAGTAGGTAGAATAACATCATGCCCCGAAGAATTCAGTTAATGAAGTACCAAGCTCTAAACCCCATAACAGCTGGAGGCTATCTATCACAAAAGTTTCATTTGCTGCAGGGGCTCTTAGAATCGCTGAATTTCAAAACGAACCCAACATTGGGGAACTGAATGGTAGTTTCTGCTTCAGAAAGCTGGGAATTATATTTTGGCATTCCTTATTTTTTTCTGTAATAAATTATATCTGTGATTTTTAATAAAATATGCTCCATATTTAAGAATATATTTGTATAAAATATTTAATTTTCCTAAGGTGAATATTTTAAACAAGTTGATTAAAAGAGAATCTCACTAGCATGTCTGAACATCAAAGTTTCTAAAATAAGATCTAGAATTAGCTGTGCTGGCTGCAGGTGTTTGCTGCTAAAGTGAAAACACACACATGCACACACACACACACACTCGCAAACATGAGAAATATATAAAAACAAAAATGTATACTGGTGTTTTGTAAATATAAGAACTGAAGATATAAGAAAAGATACAGATGGCAGATGAAAACTCTGTTACTCATTCAAATTCTCATATTTTACTGGTGGGGGTAGGAAGTAGGGATTAAAAATAAAAAAGTAGTATCTCCAGGAGGAAAACGAAAAAGTCCTAAGGGTCTTTGAAATACAGAAGTCATGAAGTAAGTACTCTGGGGAGAAAACACCAGTCCTGGATATAAATGAGAAAACCTGCAGCAAAAGGGGCAAATTTTGAAGGTGGTAAAAGATACACTGAGGCACATTAACATTTATAAGGATTTATTTGAGCAAACATCAGTTTGATTTTGGTGGTGCCAAACTAAAAGTTGTTGGGAGCTCTCCACCACAGGAACTAGGAGGAAGGTTATTATAGAGATGATGAAAGCAAAGCAAAGACATTCGAGAAACATTTGCTTTGTTAAAAAAAAAAGTCCAGTTGACTATGATTGGTTGTTCTTAAGTTTCATTTTCTCAGATTTGAGTGCACTGACTCTGGCTTAGGTTTTGGTTTGCCCATGCAGGCTGCCAAACACCAGAACCACCACTAATGAGCACCTTGTTTAAGTTCTTTAATGGAGGGCTTCTGAGAGAAGGCGGTGGCAGGAAGAGGGAAGTGGAATGACCTTAAGGCACCTTTCATTCAGTGTCTTGGTCAGAAAGTTGCAATAGGTCCTACAAAGTGTGCTTGCCCTTTCCCTCTGATCACTGTGCCCAGAATCAGAAAGGATAGTTCTCTTTTTCTTTCTTTCTTTCTTTCCTCCCTCCCTCCCTCCTTCCTCCTTCCTTCCTTCCTTCCTTCCTTCCTTCCTTCCTTCGTCTTTCTTTCTTCTTTCTTTCTTTCTTTCTTTCTTTCTTTCTTTCTTTCTTTCTTTCTTTCTTTCTTTCTTTCTTCTTTCACATTTTTTAAAGGCAAAACAAGGATGGGAGAGGTAGGATTGGATGGGAACATGGCTACCAGGATAGGAGTGAGACACAAGTTAGTCTGTGGCTCACAACACTCAGAAGAAAGAGAAAACTCTTAGGGCAAGAACTTCCATATCACTCCTTGATGCACACCACCAAGGGAGAACATTCGGTCTTCAAAATCACAGCTGGTAGGATGTGTCCAGATATTGTTTCAACAAAGGAGAATGGACTTGATATCTTTGAAAGTAATGATGCTCAAGTTAAAACAAAGGCAGAAACAAAGATATACTGAGTGTTAAAAAGGGTATGATTATAGAACATCTTGTGTGAGAAAAGATGGAATTGAAATTTTCTCATAAAATGCAACAAAGTGTCAATCTGATCAGTGACATATTATGTTCATCATAACTGATCAAGAGAAAGTAGCTAATAATTTTGAACATGAAAACTTGATTAAAACCCTTTGTAAATACATGAAAACTGCTTTTAATTATAAAGAATTTCTTCCAGAAACATACATTAATCACCAAATGTGTTATTACATCATTGTCGGTGTTCCCATAAATATCAAGAACAGGATTTTTTTTTAAGATTTTATTTATTTATTTGACAGAGAGAGAGATCACAAGTAGGCAGAGAGGCAGGCAGAGAAAGAGAGAAGAGCAAGTAGGCTCCCCGCCGAGCAGAGAGCCTGATGTGAGACTCGATCCCACAACCCCAAGATCATGACCTGAGGCTTAACCCACTGAGCCAACCAGGTGCCCCAAGAACAGGATGTTATCTAGTATTTATATTCACAACTACCTTAATAAATATACTATAAATATAGTAACTGGTTAAATGTTATAGAGAATAACTAATGATAATATCCAAAACCCAGGAAGAGGAATTTTGCTTGTACTAGGAGGGGGGCATTATATTCCCTTAATTTATTTGCAAATATGTCATCAATGGAGGTAATTTGGGTGATAAAAAGTTGAGTGAGCTAATTCATGATGAGCCTAATTTCTCTGTAAATTAGGGGTTCTGAAAGGATTGACCATAGCACCCTGACTTCATCAATGTTCAACCCACTCAAAAAACTAGAATTATATTCATACATCTTGATATATAGTCATTATCAGAGTCTTCTCATTAAAAAGAGAGTAAACTTATTTTTTAAATTATTACACATTTTTACTGAAAGAAATCTCTCTTCTTTCTGTATTCTAGGTAGAGAGCAGGGCATATTTTTTTATTGTGCTTAATCCTACTTTGTGATATGAACTATAAATGTCCCATTATTTTTAAATATTTAAGTTACGTAGTATCAGGCTAAATGTATACCGGCTCAAATTCAATGTTCTCTTGATCTTTCCCTAGTTGTTTTAGTTCATGATGATCACACCTTCATTTTAAAAAAAAAATTTTTTTATTTCTTTTCAGCGTAACAGAATTCATAGTTTTACACCAAACCCAGTGCTCCATGCAATGCGTGCCCTCCACAATACCCACCACCAGGCTCCCCCAACCTCCCACCCCCCGCCCCTTCAAAACCCTCAGGTTATTTTTCAGAGTCCATAGTCTCTCATGGTTCATCTCCCCCCCAATTTCCCTCAACTCCCTTCTCTCCATCTCCCCATGTCCTCCGTGTTATTTGTTATGCTCAACAAATAAGTGAAACCATATGATAATTGACTCTCTCTGCTTGACTTATTTCACTCAGCATAATCTCTTCCAGTCCCGTCCATGTAGCTACAAAAGTCTGGTATTCATCCTTTCTGATGGAGGCATAATACTCCATAGTGTATATGGACCACATCTTCTTTATCCATTCGTCTGTTGAAGGGCATCATGGTTCTTTCCACAGTTTGGTGACCGTGGCCATTGCTGCTATAAACATTGGGGTACAGATGGCCCTTCTTTTCACCACATCTGTATCTTTGGGGTAAATACCCAGTAGCGCAATTGCAGGGTCATAGGGAAGCTCTATTTCTAACTTCTTGAGGAACCTCCACACTGTTCTCCAGAGTGGCTGCACCAACTTGCATTCCCACCAACAGTGGAAGAGGGTTCCCCTTTCTCCACATCCTCTCCAACACACGTTGTTTCCTGTCTTGCTGATTTTGGCCATTCTAACTGGTGTGAGGTGGTATCTCAATGTGGTTTTAATTTGAATCTCCCTGATGGCTAGT
>PISX010032023.1:0-16677 GCA_004024625.1 Mellivora capensis
TGTGTCTGAAAGGCCTTTCACCAACAGCACACACCTACGGCTGTCCAACAGTCCCACAGGCTACAAGATACATGAGCTTTTCAAACTGTCCCTCTGCCTTCGCAGAGTCACACAGAACACGGCGTGTCCTACACCGTCCGTGACGCTGCGCTCACACACACACACCTCGACCGCCGGCTGGAACTCAACTTCCTGAAAGACCGATTTTCTTCCAGATGGTCCACTTGTCCTTTTTTTTTTTTAAGATTTTTTTTTTTTTAAGATTAATTTATTTGAGAGAGAGAGCAGCAGACTCCCCAATGAGCTAGGAGCCTTGATCCTGAGCTGAAACCAAGAGCTGGATGCCCAACTGACTGAGCCCCCCAAGGGCCCGGATGGTCCACTTGGCTCCGCTGTTCCTACGGAAAGTCACCCTCCGAGTCCTGAGGAACTGACATGCGAGGAGGAGAGGAGGAGGGCGGAGCAGCAGCGACACACCGCAGGCTGCCACGCAGGCCGCTGTGACGCCGTCCTGGACAGAGACAATCTTATATAACCTTCAGGCCAGCCAGGGAAGCTGAAGGGCTACAGGAGAATGAAAAGCTCGCGCCCTGCCAGCTCTCGCTCTCCGCGGTCACTGAGGACGCACCCGGCACCACATGCTCTGGTGACGGGCTGAGAATCTGAGCTCCGCAGTATGGTGTGAAGGAAGGACCCGGGCGTTTCTACGGAACCCCAGGTTTCACGCAGTCTGGTGCACACATGCCACCCTCTGGGCACCCAGGTTAGAGCTTGGGGCATGGCTGTGCCCACGCAGCCTCCCGGGGAGACGCCGCAGCATTGGCAGCGTGCGGCACCACGGCCCTTCTGGGCAGACACACACCCCATTCAGCCACGGGCCCTCGAAAGTGTCCCTGGAAGGAGGGGGTGACATGCTTCCTTTGGGTTCTATTTTCTCCGTGGAAATAATCTTTGCTCCCAGCACCTTAGAAGCCACAGAAGAAATCGGGGCTTAAGACTGTATTATCATGCTTCGCTCTGCAACAGAAACTGCTCACCAAGTAGCTTCTGGTTAATTCCATTTAACCCATCAGTCCTCAGAGGGCAGGCTTGCTAACAAGGCCTGGCTCCAAAGGCCCACTCCCTGCTGTCAAGGCAGGTGTCTTCTTCTCCTGCAGGCTGTGACGCCCCCATGTCACAGGGCTCCAGGATCTAATACAAAGAGAGCCTCAGCATTTTATAATATGCAATCTTATTTTTTAAGTAAACTCTACCCCCAACGTGGGGCTCAAATTCACAACCCCAAGAACAAGAACCACACACTCTACCAATGACGCCAGACAGATCCCCCATACACTCCTATTTTAAGTAATACTGATTTCAAAAGAATTTAAGGGCCACTGGCTGGCTCAGTCAGTAAGCATGTGACTTTTATCTCGAATAAATCTTGAATCTGAATTCAAGCCCTATGTTGAGTTTATAACTACTTAAAAAAAAACAGATAAATGAAATAAAAATACAAAGATTTTGAGGGGTGCCTCAGTGGCTCAGTCAGTCCGACTCCTGGTTTTGGCTCAGTTCATGACCTCAAGGTCGCGATATCGAGCCCTGTCTCAGGCTCTGCACTCAGCGGGGAGTCTATCTGACATTCTCTCTCTCCTTCACGCTCTGCCTACACCCCTACTTGCTCTCTCTCGTACAAATAAATAAATCTTTAAAAAAATTTTTTTAGGGGCACCTGGGTGGCTCAGTGGGTTAAGCCTCTGCCTTCAGCTTGGGTTGTGATCCCAGGATCCTGGGATCGAGCCCCACATCGGGCTCTCTGCTCGGCAGGGAGCCTGCTTCCCTTCCTCTCTCTCTGCCTGCTTCTCTGCCTACTTGTGATCTCCATCTGTCAAATAAATAAATACAATCTTTAAAAAAAAAAAAAAAACTTGAGCTGAAAGCAGTTGCTGAACCGAATGAGGCACCCAGGCACCCCCCCCCCAAATTTTTTTTTTTTTTAATTTGAAAACCAGAGGTACATGATCCAATAGCAAGCTGTTCAGTAAAGCTTTGGAAACTGAGGCTCTACCTCACTAGAGTAAACGGACAAAAGTGCTCCAAGGGGCCTCTACCGCCACCTGAGGCCTCTCTGACAGAGGATCCGCACTTGCTTCCACGTCCACAGGTGCAAGCGTCCCCGGACAGCTATGGTTCGTCAGGGCATGGACCAGGGTGTCCAGGACTCACAGCCCGCAGGGCACAGGACAGCACGCTGCGTATGACTGCAGCCAGCTTCCAAATCATTCCCATCAGTGGAGTCGAACATGCAGGTCAGCATGCACTAATATTTTTATACTGTTCTACTTCAAACTGGTAAATTAAAAAACACAGAACACGGGTACACGGTGCTTGGGTTTTATTTAACATCATGTCCATGACCCAGGGCCAGCTTGGAATCCACAGTCAGGACAGTCACACAGCCCGTGGCTCACCAGGCCCCCTGTTCTATCAGTTCACCCTGTGCTGACAGAAGCCAAGGGGCCCCCATAAAGCAGGCGTGGGACTCAGCTCACTTACAGGTTTCTAGAGCCCTTATGGAATGGATTCCCAAAGCTGCCGCTTCTCCAGGAAACTCGGACACTGGTGGTGGGTGGGTCAGAGTGGGCAGGTCAGGGTGGGCTCCTAGGTGCTGTCTTCTTTGGTTTTGGCCTAAGCTTGTTCCAAACCCTCTCCAGGGCCACTTTTCCCATGCAGAAGGTGATGGCAAAATTACGCTTGTACCAGTCTCTATAGAGAAACAGGAGAGACACATGTGACATCCCCCCAGTAACTGAGGACTACTTCCCAGGCCTCTGAGGGGAGTTCCCAGCCAACAGGCAAGTCCTTCTGACTACCCTCCATCTCTCCCCACTGTCTCTTCCCTTTTCTGCCCTCGTTAACACTAAATGGGCCATAAGAGCCTTCCTTCCCACTGAGATTGCATAAGACCAAGAATAAGGCTCAATAAAGTGAATGCCCTGTGTACCCCAGCCCCCACCTTTTTCCATTCTGCTCCAGTCCTCTAGTTTTTGCTAAAAGACTCCAAGAGAGAAACCTGGGGCGTCCAGAGTCCCGTGGCATTCCTGGAGAAAGACCACTACTGCATGATGGGAGCATAACCACTGGGCCAATGGCTGGTAGGACTCAGCAGGGACCTTCATGTGCATAAGCAGCACAAGACAGAGTACTCTGAGGACATCAGTTAATTCACCATGCATCTCGGCATCATCAGTTCCACACCCTCTTTTTCTAAACGATCTGAGTTTGTGCCACTTGTGTCTCCAAGGAGAGAGTTCCAGAGCTGCTCATGCAAATACTGGGATAGAGTTCACAGTCTCGAGCTCACCTCCCCATGAGTTACTGTACGAAACATGCCAGAAATTGCATGTTGCTGAATGGGCCAAGCTCGGGAGGTTTCCAAACAGAATGCACACATTCCAGACTCTTCTTTTAAGACTTTTAAAATTTATTTATTCGAGAGAGAGAGAGAGACATCACAAGTAGGCAGAGAGGCAGGCAGAGAGAGGGGGAAGCAGGCTCCCCGCCGAGCAGAGAGCCGGATGCAGGGCTCGATCCCAGGACCCCGAGATCATGACCTGAAGGCAGAGGCTTAACCCACAGAGCCACCCAGGCACCCCTCCAGACTCTTCTGATGCTAAGCCCCTAGAAGCTGAAATGCCAATAAGTACCAGTGCTTTTCAGTCAAATGAGCTAGAGAGGGCACGTGGGACTTTTATTTCAGACCAGACTCCGAGGGTTTACTGGGTCTCAGCACAGAAGGAGACGGACCAAGGGCTCCAAAGAAGCAATGGCAAGAGGTAAAAACACTTGTTTTCTGGAGCCTTTGCACTGGCTGGATACAAAGCCCCCCTCCTCAGGAGAACAACCTTACGTGTCTGTCCTCTTCAGTGATGTTGTGAATGGGAAGCAGCGCCCTAAATGAACAAGAAAGGCTTCCATCCCACCGAGATGACAGTTCTTACGTCACTAAGGAAGAGCCAGGTCCACTCCACCAACGTTCTGACAAGTGTAGGGAAACTCAACTCTTCCCGTTTCCATAGGGAAGGCAGGGGCAGGAGCCGGTGAGAGCACAGGAGGGGACGCTGAGGCTCCTCGGCTACCCGCCCTCGGGTAAGGCTGGTCCTCTCTGCTCTGAACCCCACACAGTGCACACCCAGATCACCGGAGACGAGGGGTGCTGCAAACACGCTACGGGGCCACACCAGAAATCAAAGGTCCAGAGAAACAGAACCAATACTGGCTTGACTGAGTAACTTCTTGAGCTCAGGGTAACATGACTGCACTAGCCCCACTATGCACACGCTGAGAGACTGATCTTACCGCCTGCATGTTGGTCCTGTGGGCTCGCCCGGCCTCAACCACGACCACCCTTCTCTAGATTTTACCTCCCTTGCCCATCCTAACACTGCCACTATTACCTTTTAAAGCAAATCTCAAACACCATAGCCTATCATTTCATCTGAAAATACATATTATGTATCATTAAAACACTTTTTAGGGGCGCCTGGGTGGCTCAGTCGGTTAAAGCCTCTGCCTTCGGCTCAGGTCATGATCCCAGGGTCCTGGGATCGAGCCCCACATCGGGCTCTCTGCTCAGCGGGGAGCCTGCTTCCTCCTTTCTCTGCCTGCCTCTCTGCCTGCTTGTGACCTCTCTCTGTCAAATAAATAAAATAAAATAAAATAAAATAAAAAGATTCTCTTTAAAAAAAAAAGCACACACACTTTTTAAAAACATGTAACCACAATACTACCACTGCATCTGATCAAATGAACAATAACGTATCAGTACAGCCTAATAAACAATCACTGTTCAATTTCCTCTAAGGGAGTATCTTTTACAGTGGTTTGTTTGCATCAGGACCCAAAGAAGGACTGTACACTGCACGAAGCCTCTTTTAACCTGAAGTGGATCCCCCTCCTGTTTAAAATTCTGGTTATGTGTCTGCCTTCGGCTCAGGTCATGATCCTAGTGTCCTGGAATCAAGTCCTGCATCGGGCTCCTTGCTCAGCAGGGAGTCTGCTTCTCCCTCTCCCTCCACCTGCTTGTGCTCTCTCTCTCAAATAAATAAAATCTTCATAAAAAAATAAATTAAATACTAGTTACCTGTTGAAACTAGATCATTTGTTCTTGCAGAATTTCCAACATTTTGCAACTGTATCTTCAGGCTATCATTTTAAACATTATCTTCTATGAACCCCTCACCCCCCACCCCATATATCCTTTACCTTTTTCCTGTGAACTGGTATTAAGTCTGGATGTCTGCCTAGAGTCGACTCCATTTTTTTCGTAAGGACATGTCACAGGTGGTACCCCCACTTTCTCCTGCATCTCACAGAGGCGCAGTGGCAGATGCCCCATTGTGTACGACGAGAAGACAGGGTTCAGGAGCCGTCACCCTGACCCCCATGTTATAAAGCCCCACCAGCTTTCCTACCTGATGGTTACAGCGGCTGTGAGTGACTGTGACCCAGATCCATTATTTCACTAGGAAAATGTTAATTTGTTTTAAAAGATTTTAAAATTTAAAAAAAAAATTAATTTTAAATTTTAAAAAATTCAAAAAATTTTTTTAATTTTTAAAAAAAATTTTAAAAATGGGGGTGCCTGGGTGGCTCAGTGGGTTAAGCCTCTGCCTTTGGCTCAGGTCATGATCCCGGGGGGTCCTGGGATCGAGCCCCGCATCAGGCTCTCTGCTCAGCGGGGAGCCTGCTTCCCTTCCTTTCTCTGCCTGCCTCTCTGCCTGCTTGTGACCTCTCTCTGTCAAATAAATGAATAAAATCTTTTAAAAACATTTTTAAAAATGTTTTTAAAGATTTTATTTACTTTACAGAGAGAGACAGTGAGAGAGGGAACACAAGCAGTGGGGGAGAAAGAGGGAGAAGCAGGCTTCGTGCTGAACAGGGAGCCTGATGTGGGGCTCAATTCCAGGACCCTGGGATCATGACCTGAGCCGAAGGCAGATCTTAAGGACTGAGCCACCCAGGCGCCCCCGGAAAATGTTAACTTTCTAATTCCACCACTCCTTCTGCATTAGCTGTCATCCTTCTACAAAGAAAAAGGCTCCTTCACGTGGTTACCCAGAAATACAGTCGATCTAGGAAAGGTGTGTTTTCTTTGGATTCTTTTATTTATGAATTTTTATTTATTTATTTTTTAAAGATTTTATTTATTTATTTGACAGAGAGAGAGAGAGAGAGAGATATCACAAGTACGGCAGAGAGGCGGCCGCGGGGGTGGGGGGGCAGGCTCCCCGCTGAGCAGAGAGCCCGATGCGGGGCTCGATCCCAGGACCCTGGGATCATGACCTGAGCTGAAGGCAGAGGCTTTAACCCACTGAGCCACCCAGACGCCCCTATTTATGAATTTTTAGAATCCAAAGAATACAACTGGCTGCCTAGCTATACCCAGAGGTGACTGAGCTTTTCGATATTGTTATCACTGTGAAGATGTCTGCATACTTGATGTATATCCTATCCACAGTGGTCATTTCCTTCATGCAGCTGAAGTGGCTTCAACCCTGGCCTACGGGAGCCCCTCCAATTGGCTCCTGTGCTATTCTCCTGTGACCCTGCTGGTCTCTAAGCCTCCGCACTTGGACACACAAGGTGTCTCAACTCATCCTGCACTATTCCCACCTCAGACCAGCTTCTCCAAGGAGCCCAGGTTCCCTTTAGTGGAAAGCACTGTCCAAGCACAAGGGGTACAAACTGTCATAGGGTTGCCACATGAGTATCTTTAAGCTATCAATTTTGTTTAAAAGTGTAAAAACTAAGTTTATGGCAACATCTACCTTTAATATAAACATAAATGTCACTAAATACAAATAAGAAAATAATCCCACCCTATACAAATATTCCAATTTTAAGAAAAAAATACTTACCTGTTATAATACATGTGCTTCAGAAAATTTTTACTTAAAAATTCCTTGTAGAAGTCAGCCATTTCTTCTGCATCTAATGTTGCTTTTTGGCCTGAAAATTAATTTCAATTTAAACATTAAGATTTAATGGGGAGGGACCCACAAACTACTATTGATCTAACAGAGGTCAGCAAGGTTGCAGGATATAAGATCAAAATACATACATCAACTGTATTTTTCTACACACCAGCAATAAACAAGCCAAAAATGAAATTAAGAAAGCAATTCCAGGGGTACCTGGCTGACTTAGTGAACCATCCAACTCTTGATCTGGGGGTCATGAGTTTGAACCCCATGTTGGGCACAGTTTACTTAATTGAAACATATATACATATATATATTGAAGAAAACTATTCCATTTATAATAGCATCAAAAATAATAAAGGAAAAAAAATAATAATAAAGGACCCAGGAATAAATTTGAGAGGAAGTGTAAGACTTACACACTGAAAACTACAAAACACAGCTAAAAGAAATGAAAGAAGACACGAATAAATGGGAAGACCTTCCAATGTTCACGGTTTTAAAGACTTCACACCACTGAGATGAACCTGACACACAGGTTCAATACAATCCCTCTCGAATCCCAGCTGGCTTTTGGCAGATCCTAAAATTCATGTAAAAATGCAAGGAGGGACGCCTGGGTGGCTCAGTTGGTTAAGCGGCTGCCTTCGGCTCAGGTCATGATCCCAGTGTCCTGGGATCGAGTCCCACATCGGGCTCCTTGCTCGGCAGGGAGCCTGCTTCTCCCTCTGCCTCTGCCTGCCACTCTGTCTGCCTGTGCTCGCTCACTCTCTCTCTGACAAATAAATACAAATTTAAAAAAATTTAAAAAAAGCTAATGCTGTGGGGGTGCCTGGGTGGCTCAGTCAGTTGAGCATCCGACTCCTGATCTTAGCTCAGGTCTTGATCTAGGGGTTTGAGTTTGAGCCCCGCCCAGCTCCTTTAAAAAAAAAAAAAGAAAGAAGATAATGCTGCAAGGAACAGCTGGCTGACTCTTCTCGTCTTCCTCTAGGATGCGTTCTTAGATGTTCTGTGACCAAAATCCTCCTGCTTCTTGGCATACAGGTGGTGCCTGCAGTCACGTCCTTCCGGGAAGAGGGCTGGGGACCTGCCGCTGACCACCCTCGAGCGCTGCGCTGCGCCGTGCCGTCCCCCTAGCAGCAGCGGGTGAGCTCCCTGAAGGCACCTGCAGTCCCGTGAGCACGCGCCGGCGCGGGGGTGCTGGTCAGCACACACGGTCGTCTGCGGCCACACCCCTCACCCGCAGGCACACAGGCATTTCTACAAACGGGTTCATGCTCTTCACCAAGACTGCCCCCATCTCCGCTCTACCATCTGGTTCCCGCGTCACTTGTTTCCTGGACGCAGACCCTCTGTCCAGCCCCTGGTTTACACTGGCCTTGTGCTGCCTCCAGGCCCCGTTCCCACAGCAGCAGCCACGCTCACTCAACATAGCCCCAAGCCTGGGCCTCACCCCATGGCCCAGGGCCCTGAGGTCCCACCAGGGGAGAGCCTCCGGTGGCTATGCCCCGCCCTGGAACTAGGGAGGTATACTGAGAAATGGAGAAAGCCCATTCATGGCAAGAGAAGGCTGAGGCCTGGGGTGGAGAGCTGTTTATGGCTCTAGCAACTGAGGACAGGCCATGCCTGAGCCACCTGTGTCCCCTCAGGACACTCCTTTACAGACAGATCAAAAGGAGTCCTCCCAGGGTGCCTGGCTGACTCAGTGGAGCGTGTGACTCTTATCTCAGGGTTGTGGGTTCAAGCCCCACACTGGGTGTAGAGAATGCTTAAAAACAAAATCTTTTTTTTTTTTTTTTTTAATTCATTTGAGAGAGAGCACAAGCAGGGCGGAGAGGGACAAGGAGAAGCAGGCTCCCCACCGAGCAGGGAGCACTGTGTGAAACTTGATCCCAGGATCCTGAGATTATGACCTAAGCCGAAGGCAGACACTTAACCAACTGAGCCACCCAAGTGCCCCACTTAAAAATAAAAATCTTAAGAAAAAAAAAAAGTCCTCTCTAACACAGATGTTGTCAGTTTTCCTGTTCTCCTGTCACTCTCCTTTTACCGTGAAGTTTAAGGAACCATCACTCCTCTAGGCACTGGAGAGTCAGCTGTGTTAAGACTTTCTACAATCGAGGGCGCCTGGGTGGCTCAGTGGGTTAAGCGGGCTCATCCTGGGATCAAGCCCCGTATTGGGCTCTCTGCTCTGCAGGGAGCCTGCTTCCCACCCCCCGCCTGCCTCTCTGCCTACTTGCGATCTCTGTCTGTCAAATAAATAAATAAAATCTTTTAAAAAAATCTGATTTAAGCCCACCCTTTCAGTACATGGTAATGCCATCAATAGGAACTCTGTGATATTAATAACAAGACTCAGAAGCGCCTCTCCCATCTGTTAAGAGAGTGGTTATGTCACAGCCTCCCTGACCCTGACGGCACACTCCTGAGGCTGGCATGCCCCTCCCTTAGGGCTGCGGCAACTATGACCATGGTCCGGGGCCAGGACAACACAGGGCAAGCTGAGAGCCACTGTGGCAAGGTGACATCAGACAGGCGCCAGGAACCCGAGTCAACAGGCCAGAATCTGGGTCCCTCCACTTACTGTGTCATTTTGGTTACATACCTTGGCCTCAGGTTCCTCATCTCTAAAATGGCAAAAGAAGTAGGACCCACTTCGTTGGGTCACTGTGGGAACTAAAACACATGACACAGGCAAAGGACTTAGCGTAGTACCCAGCACAGCCAGAGTCTGAAATTGTGAGCCATTATTCTACACCTACTGTTAGGACCCAGCATCCTTTCCTGCCGGCTCCAGGCCACCCAGACAGCACCTTGATGACAGCCAACGGCAGAGCCTGCCACCAGTGCCGTCCAGCTTCCCCAGCTCTCTATCCTGAACAGATCCTGGCCAGGCCAAGGGTTAGCAGGGAGAGAGGGATGGCGCTTTAGCCCAACGAGAGACATGGCTTTTAGGGTCAATGGTTTTCTGATTTTCCATGAGAATCATGTTTTAACAGTAGAAATCTGCTTAACAAACAGTATGAAATGTTATTCAGGCCTAACACCAATGGCAAGAGAAAATGATCAAAGTTACTCTGAGCACTGGATCTTCTATCCAGAAAAGAGCAGGCGGCTCAGGGGGCAGAGGCTGAAGGAGCACAGCGTTCTCGCCACATTGAGCACACGGCACGGGGGACGAGGTGCGGAGAGTAGCCAGGCAGGGCCGCGGCGGCCTTCAATCCGGACCCAGAGCACAGCCGCCATTCTGTAGTCATGCGGAGTCTAAAAACCTAAGCTAAGCAACAAATGTCAAATTTGCACTTGGGGAAGGATGGTCTGGCTACATTGCAGAGTGAATTTGAGGCAGGAGTTGATAAACTACACCCGGCAGGCCAAATGCGGCCCACCGCCCGTCCTCTCAGAAATAAAGTTTTACTGGAACACATTCATGCCCCTTAGTCTCCGTATTTTCCATGGCCGCTTTCGCACAGCGGCAGAGCTGAGCAGCCGAGTCGGAGATCCCAGAACATGAGACTATTTACTATCTCGCCCTCTACGGGAAGTTTGCCGACCCCTGATTTAAAGACCGGAGGTCACGTAACCAATCAGAAAGCTACCACGGTCACAGAATTAGCAAGCGCCAGAACGAAAGCCATGTATCAAAGTCAGGGAGCGGTCTGGTGCGAGTGCTGGGAAATGTGCAGAGGAAATCCTCACAGAGAAATGGGAGGGTTGTGGGGGGTCTGAGGAGGACTCCCGCGACATTTGCGATTCCCGGGGGCTGGTGGGCGCCAGCCTGAGCTGAGGTCAGAATGCACAGAGTGGAGCTGGTCTAGGAAAGAAACGGCGCTCTTCCCAGAAAAGGCTACAGAACCCTGGGACCTTGGGACAGAAGTTCAAAGGTCAGAGGGAAGGCATCAATCAGCAAGACCTAAAATCAGGAGAGGGATGATCTCCCCCAAGGGGAAAAAACGGAGCAGGAGGAGGGCCGACCCACCATACACACTCAGAGCACCTGTCCCAAAGGAGACCACAACTCGCCCCCTGGGGCTTCTGTCCTTCCTCCGACATCCTTTTTTTGGGGGAAGGGGCAGAGGGAGGAAGAGAATCTCTAGCAGACTAGCCACGAAGTATGGAGCCTGACAGCAGGGGCTGGGTCTCACCACCCTGAGATCATGACCAAGAGTCAGACACTCAACCAGCTGCGCCACACAGGCGCCTCACATCCTTTCTTTTTGTCTAACGCAGTTCCTCAAACACACACCACGTTAGCAGATAAAGGACAAAGGAACAAACCTGATCCAGCTCTCGGTTCCAGGCCTTTAGCTTTTAGTCTTGAGCGAATAAATTCTTCTTTTTCCTGAAAGAAGACAACCATCAGAATGCCCTTTCTTCATCCTGCCGTCTTTCCTAGGCTAGGACGCAGCTCAAGGTGTTCTGGAGACTTCTGAGAAAGGACCCATCTCCAAACCTGGTTTAAGCCATCTGAGTTTGGTTCAAAGTCCCATGCTTGAGGCAGGATTTGAAAACAAGATGTTTAATAACCTTGGGAGGTTCTGTTTGTTTATAAATCCACGGAGTAAGATGAATATAGTCCATCTGACATAGCCTGCCCCAACAGTAGGACATAGAAAGCTTAAATACATTCCTTCTGGATTCGAGCATTTCTACTTCTTTCTCAAATAGTTCATTAAAAATATGCTGTTGGGACGCCTGGGTGGCTCAGTGGGTTAAACCGCTGCCTTCGGCTCGGGTCATGATCCCAGCATCCTGGGATCGAGTCCCACATCGGGCTCCTTGCTCGGCAGGGAGCCTGCTTCTCCCTCTGCCTCTGCCTGCCACTCTGTCTGCCTGTGCTCGCTCGCTCCCTCTCCCTCTCTCTCTGACAAATAAATTTTAAAAAATGCTGTTTTATTGGAGCATACATAAATATAAATAAATAAATAAAAAGAAATATAAATAAATAAAAAGAATTCTCAGAATGAAATCACATCATAAAAACCCATACTTTCGGGACGCCTGGGTGGCTCAGTTGGTTAAGCGGCTGCCTTCGGCTCAGGTCATGATCCCAGTGTCCTGGGATCGAGTCCCACATCGGGCTCCTTGCTCGGAAGGGAGCCTGCTTCTGCCTCTGCCTCCCTCTCTGCCTACCTGTGCTCACTCTCTCGCTCTCTCTCGCTCTCTCTCTCTCTGACAAATAAATTTAAAAAAAAATTTTTTTTAAATAAAAATAAAAATAAAAATAAATTAAAAAAAAAAACCCATACTTTCATAAACACACACACACACACACACATATTCTAGTTCTGGCTCTGCTACTTCTTTTAATACTTGAAAGTCTCAAAATCTGTGATTTTACAATGATCACTATTTCTTACGTACAGTTACAATACTGATTTAAAAACCATATGCCTACACACATTCACATACGTTTGCATGTATGAGAGAGGGCGGGGAAAGGAGAGAGGGAGCACGGGAAGGGTGGGGAGAGGAAGGGCGGGAGGCAGGACCAAGTGACAGAAAAGCAAAGACTAAGGATTTAGTGCCCCCACGTGGCCACCCTTGTTCATTCTTTCTCACTCAGCCCTCTGATCTAAGCTTACCTTACTAAATGTCAAATTCTGGTTTGCCCAGAACTGTTGGTTCCATTCTTGTGTTTCTTGTCTTAATTGTCTTAGCTTTTGTTCCAACGGTGATTCGTTTTCAGGGACGTAAAAGTGAACGGGTCGAAGGTTTGAATGTTTATCTGGGGGTCCTATCCAATCATAGCAAGATTTTCTTGGAGGGCAGAATCCTGAGACCTTTAACAAAATGCACAGGGTTTTAACATAAACTAAATGAATCCCTAGCATTATATAACGAACAGTCTAGACTTATTAAAGTCCCTCATTGGCTTCTTCTGTTTAAGACCATGTGTCAGAGGAAATCCAAGTTGAGAGACCCATAACACTACTAACATGAGCACTGCACACAGCTCAAACACGGTGCCGGGCTAGTTCAGTCCGAACGCAGAAAAACTATCTCGAGCTTACTCTGCACCGTATACAAAACTAACTCAAAGTGGGTCACTCTAAAACTATAACAACCTCTAACTTCTGAAAAAGTAGAAAGTGTCTACAACCTTACCCTAGGCAATGACTGTTTAGCTACAACACCAAAAGCACAAGCCACAGACTGGGAGAAAACACACGCAAATCTGAAAGAGGATTTGTTCCCAGAATATATAAAATTTCTCAAAACTCAATAACAAGAAAACAGACGATCCAATTTAAGAATGGGCAAATCAGGGGCGCCTGGGTGGCTAATGGGTTAAGCCTCTGCCTTCGACTCGGGTCACGATCCCAGTCCCACATCGGGCTCTCTGCTCGGTGGGGAGCCTGCTTACCCTCTCTCTCTGCCTGTCTCTCTACTTGTGATCTCTCTCTCTCTGTCAAATAAATAAATAAAAATCTTTAAAAAAAAAAAAAAAAGAAGGAGATTTGGCAAATCAGCCAAATAAAATTTTCTTCAAAGGAGATATAGATGGCAAATAAGGACATAAAGCATGGCCAGCAACACTGTCCTCAGGGAAACGCCAATCCAAACCACGATGAGGTACCACCACACATCTTTCTCTTTTTTTTTAAAGATTTTATTTATTCATTTGACAGAGATCACAAGTAGGCAGAGAGGCAGGCAGAGAGAGAGAGAGGAGAAGCAGGCTCCCCGCTGAGCAGAGAGCACGATGCAGGGACTCGATCCCAGGACCCTGGGATCATGACTGAGCCGAAGGCAGAGGCTTAACCCACTGAGCCCCCCAGGCACCCACCACACATCTTTCAATATGGCCAAGACCGCCCTGGAAGTGCCCAGCAACGCTGCAGGGCTGCTGAAGATGTGGGCCACGTGAGCTCTTCCACATCTCGGGTGGGAATGCAAACCATGCTTCACACACAACCCAGCGACCCGCTCCTACCTACTCAGCCCAGACGAACAAATACGTATGTTCACACACACGCCTGTCCCGTCTGTGACTGCTAGAAGTGGCTTTACTTGTAACTGCCCAAAGCTGGAAACAGCCTGGTGAGTGGAAAACAAAGTATGGCGTGTCCACACAACGTAGTGCTCTTCAACAGCAGAGAACTACGTGCAACACACGTGAATCTCAGATGCCTCGTGTTCCCTGAAAAAGCCACATCAAGACCATCAAGACATTGTGTACCACAGGATTCTACTCACAGGACACCGTGGGGAGACAGGTGCTGGGGTGGAGGGAAGGGCTGACTACAAAGGAATTTCCTGGGCTGATGAGAACGTTCTCTACCTTGAATTGCAGTGCGGTGTAGTGAGTACTGCTGTGTATAAACTGGGCTTAAATAAACTCGATATTAAAATAAAAAGATCACTTGAATAATCAAAAGACTAGCCTTCCATTTGTCCGTTAAAAGATCAATGTAACCAAAACTCATGGGGAAAATACCACTCAATTTAGAAATCTCTTCTAAACCTTTCTTTAAAAAACAAAACAAAACAAAACATTTATTTATTTATTTATTTGACAGAGATCACAAGTAGGCAGAGAGGGGGAAGCAGAGGCTTAACCCACTGAGCCACCCAGGGGCCCCTAGAAATCTCTTCTAAGTTCTTTAAAACAACAACAACACACTACTGACCATGCCTTCTACCTCCAATAACAGAGTGTCTCCCATGCACCCTCCCCGCAGCAACAGAAAGGAGCTCGGAGGAGTCAGCAAACAATACACAGACTGGAAGAGCCAGGCACGGAAGACCATGTGCTCTGGGACTGCATCGTGCAGCATTCCAGAAAAAAACAGATCAGTGGTTGCTAGAGATGAGGGTGGGGGGCCCCGCTCTTTTACTGGAGCAAAAACTGCAAAGATTCGTGTTTGTCAAAACTCATCAAGGGGGTGCCTGGGTGGCTCAGTGGGTTAAGCCTCTGCCTTCGGCTCAGGTCATGATCTCAGGGTCCTGGGATGGGCTCAGGTCATGATCTCAGGGTCCTGGGATCGAGCCCCGCATCAGGCTCTCTGCTCAGCGGGGAGCCTGCGTCCCCCCTCCCCTCTCTGCCTCCTTGTGATCTCTGTCAAATAAATACATAAAATCTTAAAAAAAAAAAACCTCACCAAATGGACACTTTAAATGGGAGTATTCATTTCACTGTATTGCAAATTACACCTCAAAGTCAATTAAAAGAATGGTTCAAACTTACAAACCCCGAAAAAATATCACAACGAACACGATGAACATTCCTCTTCCCTCGGGAAGGCGCTGCATTCAGGGTATCTCAGTACCTCAGTACCTCAGGCTCACCATTTCGAGATGCAAGGAACTAAGAACAGATGTAGGACATGCAAATGTTAACCTACAGCAGATTTTTTGTCTACGTGGCTACTCACTGACAATTTAATTGGGAAAAGCAGAAATAAAAGCTAATCATTCTGCCCACAGAATGTGGCCGGGGTCTGATGACGGCCCACCTGGCACGAGCAGCACGGAAGGAAGGAGAGGCCCTAGCAAAAGCGCTCCGGCCGCTCAGCTCCACGTCTCGTCCGCACCCTCCTGTCCAGTGTGGGCGCGCATTCACTCAGGCCCCTGGACTCAGCCCCTGAGAAGTGAGCTGAAGAACCACGTGTGCGGGGTGCCGGGACAAGGCAACGGGGTGACAGCATTAGGGAGAGCACATCGATGTGATGCGCACCGGGTGTTCCGTGAGACTGATGAATCGCCGCCCTCCACCCCGGAAACGAGTAACACGTTACACTGATTAATTGAATTTAAATTTTAAAAATGGTCACTCAAAGCCTGTTATACAAATGTTTAACTTAAATGCATGTCAATTATCACAGATTGAAGTATTGTTATTTCACAGAAAAAATATGCTTGGAAAAGTGCCAAGACAGATGCGCAGATGTTCCTGCAATTTCCAGAGCAAGGACACAGGAGGCCCTCAGAGGGGTGCGAGGAGGGACCTCTCCCCCAGGCCTGCTCTAGGGGGATGCGAGGACTCTGGGGGGGGCCGAGGGGCCAGGAGCCTTTCTCTGCTGTGGCTGGTGGTGGATCTGGGGGCTGCAAGGCCGCGGAGTAGAGAGCAGCACGGGGCAATGGCGAGGACTCGACGGGGCCGCCCCTCACCAGTGTGCTGGTATATGTTTAAGGGACATGTAAGATCATAACTTTGCTGGTACAGGGATGTGTGGTACACACTTCACAAATAATAATAAACTAGGATACTCTTCCTCATTAATTCCACAGCCAATTGATTCTTACAAACTGTTTTCATCAATTGTTTTAACAACAGCTTTGGTGAGAAATGATTCACATACTATACAATTAGCCCCATTAAAGAATGCAGCTCAGTGTTTCTAGCATGTTCCCAGAGGTGTGCAACCACTGTCAATCGGGAACATGTCCCCACCCCAAGAAGGGGCCTGTCTCTCTCAGCAGTCACTCCCCATTCTCCTTCCCCAGCTCTTGGCAACCAAAGCCCCACTTTGCCCCTGAATGGATTCGCCCATCAGGTACGCGGACTAGGGCAGTCTGTGCTCTTTCCAGGCGTCCTTCACACCACGTGTTCTCAAGGCTCATCCGCGTTGTAGCACACATCAGTACCTCATGCCTTTTCATGGCTGAGGGATTCTTCATCGCACGGATGTACACATTTGTTTTATCCATTCATCAGCTGAGGACATCTGGATTGTTTCCATTTGGGGGCTATTTTTTTTTTTTT
>PISX010032024.1:0-16663 GCA_004024625.1 Mellivora capensis
TGTTGCATCTCCACTTCCTCATATCAGGGAGATCATATGATAGTTGTCTTTCTCCAATTGACTTATTTCACTAAGCATGATACCCTCTAGTTCCATCCACGTCGTTGCAAATGGCAAGATTTCATTTCTTTTGATGGCTGCATAGTATTCCATTGTGTATATATACCACATCTTCTTTATCCATTCATCTGTTGATGGAAATCTAGGTTCTTTCCACAGTTTGGCTATTGTAGATATTGTAGCTGCTCTAAACATTTGGGTGCACGTGCCTCTTCAGATCACTATGTTTGTATCTTTAGAGTAAATACCCAGTAGTGCAATTGCTGGGTCATAGGGTAGTTCTATTTTCAACTTTTTGAGGAATCTCCATTCTGTTTTCCAGAGTGGTTGCACCAGCTTGCATTCCCACCAACAGTGTAGGAGGGTTCTGTCTGGGGAAGTTTTTCAGGAGCTAAGATGATGTAGAATTGATGTCTGAATAGGATTGATGCATAGTTCTCCCTGTGTCTCTTATGTTTCTGTACATTTTGTGAAGAGAGGCACTGATAGTCTTTATGCTTTTCAACAGTGGGTGTATAGTGAATGGTCTTGGGAGATACAGTGTCTCCCTCCAGAGCAGAGAGCAGGGATTCTTAGTCTAATAAGCAATACAATAGAGATATCCAGTACGATAGAGATAATCTCTCTTTGGAGCAAATGTTTGTCAGGTTTATTATAGCTACTTATAAGAGATTAGAAATCTTTAGTCTTGGGGTTCCATTGCATATGCAAAGGTCCCTTAAACTACCCCTGCACTTAACTTCATGGGATTTAGGTAGGGGTCAAGGGGAATTGACGTCAATATGAAACTCATGCTGCTTCTTTGCTTTGAGAGCTAATATTCTTTGTCTCTTATCCAGGAGTCTCATCTTTTCTACCTTCATTCATAAAATTGTGGAAGCTTGTTAGCTTTCAAGTAAGGTAGAATCTCAGACCCTTCAAAGGTTTTGACACTGAGTTGAATACAAATGCTTAGCATGGACATTTTTTCTTTGTTCCTCATTTTAGGGGAGAAGCATTTGTATTTCACTATAAAGTATGATGTTAGTTGTAGTGTTTTTTTTTCTTAAATGACCTTTTAAAAAATTCCTTTTTATTTATTTACTTTTTTTTTTAAGAGAGAGAAAGTGAGAGCAGGGTGGGAAGGGCAGAGAGGGGCCCAGGGAGAGGAAGAGAGAGAATCTTAAGCAGGGCTTGATTTCAGGCAGCTGAGATCATTATCTGAGCCGAAATTAAGAGTCAGACACTTAATAGACAGACTGAGCCACCCAGGCTCTCCCCAAATTCCTTTTTATTCTAAATTTGCTGAGTTTTTTTGAGGACTGGCTGCTGGATTTTGCCAAATGCTTTTGCTGTGTCTGTCAAGATGATCACATAATTATAATTTTTTGTCTTTTAATGTGAATTGCATTCATTTTTGAATGTTATAGAAGCATGCATTTATGGGATAATTCTCCACTTACAGTATCCTTTTTATACATTGAATTTAATTAGCTAAAAGTCAATTAAGCATATTTTACATCTAGGTTTATGAGGGATATTGGTATGTAGTTTGTTTTTGTTCTATTGCAGTATCTTTGTCTGATTTTGGTGCCAGGGTCATTGGTCTTATAGAATGAATTGGGAAATACCCCCACTCTTTCAGTTTGGATGAGTTTGTGTAGAACTGGTATTGTTTATTCTTTAAATGTTTGGTAGAAAATTTATTGATTTTTTTTCAAGCTTTTTAAATTTCCTCACTTAACCCAGTTAAAGCCATGAATTTTCCCTGATCTTTGCTTTAGCAGCATCCTATGTCTAAAGTTGTGTCTGTGTTGTGTTTTCTTCATATTTAATACAAAATATTTTTCTATTTTTCTGGGTAATTTCTTCTTTCACCATGGATTATTTAGAAGTATATTATGAAATTTCCATAAATTTGTTATTTTCTACATATGTTCTTAATGATTTCTCATTTGTTTATTTTTTAAATTTTTATTCATTGTGATATTTTTAAAGATTTTATTTATTTGACAGACTGAGAAAGAGAGAGAGCACAAATGGAGGGAGGAGTGGCAGGCATAGGGAGAGGGAGAAGCAGGCTCCCCCTGAGCAGGGAGCCAGATATGGGGCTTGATCCCAGGATCCTTAGATCATGACCCAAGTTGAAGGTGGATGCTTAACTGACTGAGCCATCCAGGCACCCCAGTTATTATTATTTTTTTTAATATACTCCATGCCCAGTGTGGAGCCCATGAGGGGCTTGAACTCATGACCCTGAGTTTAAAACTTGAGCTGAGATCAAGTCAGACACTTAACCAGCTGAGCCACCCAGGTGCCCTCGTGGTTCCTCATTTAAATCTATTATAGTCAGTAAATATACTCTTTATTGTTTCAGTTTTTCTGAATTCTTTGAGACTTGTTCTATGGCCTGTTATATGTTGTACCTTAGTGAATGTTTTCTGTGCACTTGGAAAAAATGTGTATCCAACTGCTTTTTAGTGTGATATTCTTTATACTACAGTAAGATTATGTGATAGTATTGTCAGGTTTTCTATAATCTTACTGATTTTCCTTATACTTTTTTATATTAATTCCTAAAAGAGAAATGTTTCAAGTCTCTCACTCAAATTGTGGATTTCTCTATTTCTCTTTTAGTTTCTATTTGTTTTTTATTCTTTTTCTTAACTTAACTTTTGGATGTGTATGCATTTAGAAGTGTTCTAGCTTCTAAAACACTGATGTTTCATGAGTATAAAATGTCCCAGTTGAAACAAAATCTTAAAATTTAGTTCCTGTCTTTTAGCAACGTCTTTTCATATTATCTGTTTTAGTCTCTTCTGCTGCACTATGGATTTATTCAGATCTTTTATGTCACACATCCTTTCAATATATTTGCTTTTAATTTTAAGAAATGTTATAGACTGAATATTGTTTCTCCCAAATTCATATGTTGAAGGCTTAACCCCCAATATTTCTATATTTGGAGGTATGGCCTTTAAGGAGGTAACTGAGGCTAAATGGGAGTAATAAGGGTCAGGTCTTAATCCGATATGACTATTGTCCTTATAAGAAGAACAAGATGTCCATGTCCACATAGAGAAAAGGCCATGTGAGAACACTGTGAAAAGAGTCTGTTAGTGATTCGAGGAGAGAAATTTCACCAGAATTCAACCCTACTGGCAACTTAATCTTGGACTTCCAACTTCTAGAACTGTGAGAGAGCATATTTCTGAGGAATTTTGTTATGGCAGTCCCTGCATACTAATGAAGTAAGTTTTTAGGTTTTTATGGAAAAAAATGTTGGTTCTTTTTAAAATCATTCTATTCTAGTTTGACATCGTCCTTTTATTTATAATTTCCAACTTTTTAAAAATTTCTATGACTGTATTAATCACTACCTTAGCTTAGGCCGTTAAGATAAATACCATAGACTGGGTAGCTTAAATAACAGATATTTATTTCTCACAGTTCTGGAGGCTAGGGAATCCAAGATGAGGGTGCTGGCCAATTCAGTTTATGGTGAAAGCCTACTTCCTGCCTTCAGATAACCACCTTCTTTTTGTCTCCTTACGTGGGAGGGGAGAGGGACTCTGGTCTTTGTCTTCTTTTAAGGACACTAATCGCTTCATGGGGTCCCATCCTTATGACCTCATCTAACTTAATTATCTCCCAACGGTCCCACTTGCAAATATCATCACATTGTAAGTTAGGGCTTCAATACATGAACTTTTTATCGGACACAAACATTCAGTTCATAACAACCCACACTCATTTTCAAAGCCATTTTGATTATTCCTTATTTCTATTTCTTGATGTGAGATATTAGGTATGATTCCTCTGTCATCTTACTTTCTCTGGTGATGTTTCATTTCCTTGTGTACTTTATTTTTATGAGATTATCCTGTGAAAGTTTAGGGTTTTTTGGGTCATAAAGTTATGGGTCTTGGGTTAGGAAGCATCTGTCCTGGGACTTTTCACATCTCTTTTTGTTTTGTGTCTAGGTAGTCTTTTGTGAATTTGGATCCCACAGCAAGATATGAACAACTATGAGGATTTTCTTTTTCTCATGTCTGTTTATATTCATATGGCCACAGGAAGTCAAAAGCTATTTTGCCTTCAATTTTTCTAGTTTCTGTTTCATGGAAATGGGAGTTTTCCATAACTACTGGCTTGATGTAACCAAATCACTTGAAGATCTTGTAGTCTATGGCATCTTCCTCATTAGAGGTTTAGATAAGCCTTTAAGGGTCTCTATCTGGTTCAGATACTCCATTGAATCATTTGACTTCAGTCTGGAGTCACAGTATGATTAAGATTTTGAGTTGGGTCTCTGAAAATTTGGGATTTAACTTTGTGGTTGGTTACTTGTCTGAATAGCTTTTGTTCTCTTTTATCCAATTTTTAAAAAGATTTTTATTTATTTATTTGACAGAGATTACAAGTAGGCAAGAGAGGCAGGCAGGGAGAGAGAGGAGGAAGCAGGCTCTCCGCGGAGCAGAGAGCCCAAGGTGGGGCTTGATCCCAGGACCCTGGGACCATGACCCGAGCCTAAGGCAGAGGCTTTAACCCACTCAGCCACCCAGGCACCCCTTATCCAATATTTCTAAGTGTTTTTAGGAGAAGATAACTTTCCATGTTAGCTCAATCTCTAGCATCAACCGTATTTAACCTCTTTAGGTCTGTGCTTCTAGATCTTTAAAATGGAGATAATTACTCTTAACTTACTGGGTGTTTGTGAAAGCAAATTAAATTAATGCATGTTAATGAGTTAGCATATTGCCTAGTAAACCATAAATATTCAGTAAATATACTGCATTAGTATTATAATTCTAAGCAACATGCATTTAAATTATGACATAAGAAACTACCAAAACTCAGCATTTGAAGCAATTTGAAACTGCTTAATTTCTTAAATTAAATTTCTTAAATTTTTCTAGTGAAAGATTGCTTAAGTAATTTTTCTTCATATCCAAAATGTAGAGCAAAATTATGAGATAGATTAGTGTTTGTATTCTTTATTTTTGATGAATTTCCTGATATATGTTAAATTTTCTGCAAGTGGTATTATGTTTGGGGTTACTGCCTGAACTTTGAAATTTTGTATAAAGATTTCATGCATAAAAGACTTCAGTATTTTGTATTCTGCTAGAATACTCTTTGAGTAGATGTATTTTTAATTCTCTTTATACAACATTGATGTCTAATGAATGGATTTTAAAATCTTATAAGAGAGGTTTTTAGGACTGAGAGCAGAGGATTTGTAATTCAGAACTTCTGATATTTTCTAATGATCCAGTTTAATGGATCTAAAAATCTATATATACATATTATATTTCTTTTATTGATTAAAGCAGTTCCAAATCATTTGAAGGATGAACATGGATGCTCTGTGGAATCTTTATCTTTAGGGGAATGGGAGTAGTTGGGGGGAGAAGGTGAATGTATTAAGTTAAATTAGTAAATAATTAAGAGTGGTTAAAACAACAGTGTTCACACATTTTTAATTTAAAGCCTGTTCAATCCTTTTAAGATGCATTTGAATTTTCAATTATTTAAGCCTTAAGGTATGCACTGAGGAGAAAGTAAAACTATAGATTTTAAGAATGTAGCTGGAGGTAATATATAAATCCAATTGTTCAGTCTGGCAGAGAATTGATGCCACAATTTGTACCCAGTGGCATTTTCTTTCTCCTACTCAACTGGCTTTAGAACATTATCAGAAAGTCAATATAATATGCCAATATAGTGATAAACTTTCAGTCATAAGTCCCTTGTTCAGATTAAAACTTAGGTGCTCACATTGTGGATAATAATGGACAGACAGCCTGACTCCCATCTCACTATGTGTCATCTAGAAATGACTTGGCTCAACTTCACTACAAGTTTCTGTATAGTTATCAATGATCCTAAGAGCCAGCAAACCAGTAACAGAACGTCTGTCTCTTCAGGACAAAAAAAATAAATAAATAAATAAAGGGAAAGGATAATATGTACCCAGCCCTGCAGTCTGGCTTCAGACCTCTCGCTAGCAGTCTCCTGTCTCCAACTGTCTTTCCCGATGTTCCGATCAAGTTACCTTTAAAGTTCACTCTTGATTTCATGCTTGATTCTTTTTCTCTTTTAATTTATTAATGTGTTTACCGCCTCAGCATTATCCTTACCGCTCATTCCTTTGTAAGTTTGCTCATTCCTGAAAAATTAGTAGGACACTTCTGCTTTCTTTTTTGTTGTATAAGAATTTAATTTGGAAGCTTATTTATGTCACATAGCTTTCTAGTCTCTAACAGCATAAAACTATGAGAAGGTCTCTATACCATATATTTTGTCCTTTGTAAATGTGTTTAACTTATTGGCAGCTTTAGCAGAGTAGGCTTATATTGATCATTATACTATCAGAAGTTTTGGTTCCATAAACTGTCAATACAGCATATTCCATACCGGTCCTCTAGGTTTGGCTAAGGCGATATCCTACAACACGTGCTGCTTACCATATCTGTTGACAGTGAAGATGACAATTATTTCCGCAATAGTCTGCAGTAGACTGAGGCACAACTAGTCCAGATATTTATCAGTTATCATTCGTGTAAGATTTCTTTGATTTTGGACATTAGAAAGGCAACATGAAACTTAATTATAGAATGAAAATTACATACTGTTTATTTTGTAGTTACATTTTGCATAGTCATTCTTTTGTATACCTCATTCGAGAATACAGGCTGAATGTCCACTATGGACCCAGGTCCCATACCAGGTGCTGGAATGTAGCTGGGGAATAGACACAAAGATGGTATCCCACATGGGATCTATATCCTAGCATGGAGCCCAATCAGTTAGCAAGCATAAATAAATATATAGTGTGTCAGATGAAGATGAATTCTGAGGAGAATAGGATTGTTAGGGGGAAAGAGGATGTACTGAGAGGGGCTAAGGATATGGGGTGGTCACGAAAGACTTCCTTGATTAGGTGATATTTGAGCAAAGACCTGAAGGAAGTAAAAGAGCAAACCATGTGAACATGTGGGAAAACAGCATTCCAGGCAGAAAGTAAAACAATTACAAACCTGACACTGAGGCATGCTGGCAAGAAGCAGCAAGGACACTAGTGTGTCTGGAGCAGAGTGAACAAAGAGGAAGGTGTTCCTCTGAGCTGCAGAATGATGTGGGAGTCATTTGTAAAGAAACTGATGAGGGAGGGGAAAGTAAAAAAGCAAAGCATGAATGCAGTTTCAAGTGAAATCCTCACCTCGACAGATTCCTCTGGGTGTTCTAGGGTATAAATTACTTTGCAGTGTTGTACCACTTGAGGTAAGAGATCTGCTTTCACACATCTGCCATAGTCAGTCATTGGCTGTCGCCAGCCCTGGGTAGACTTCTGGATTTCAGTGCCTCTGGGCAAAGCAGTTTCTGCAGTTCAAGGTGTCTCCTGAAAAGTTGTAGGTGCCAGTCATGCAGAAGCTGTGGGAATGGGTACATAGAACGAGAAATATTATCCCAGGACATCTGGAGAACAGGGAATCAGAATGCTCACCAATATTTCCTTTGCATTTTGATATAGTCCTGTAAATGAAATGTAGGAAATGGGATATAGAACTTGAATCCTTAAATGACCACATGGATAGGAACTCAACCTATACATACAAAACCAGTTTGCAGTGGCGCCTGGGTGGCTCAGTCTGTTGAGCCTCTGACTCTTGATTTCAACTCAGGTCACCATCTCGGTTGTGAGATCTAGCCCTGAGTTAGGCTCCCCGCTCAGCAGGGTGTCTGCTTGAGATTCTCTCTCTCCTTCTTCCCTCTGCCCCTCCCCCTGCTCATGATCTCTCTCTCAAATAAATAATTTTTAAAAAACAGTTTGCATTGTGACATTAATGATAAATAATTTTTTATAAAACTTTTATTATTTTGGATGTTATACCTTATTGATAAGGGTTAATCTGTCATATCAGCTAGCAAGTTTTTTTTTTAAGATTTTATTTATTTATTTGACAGAGAGAGAGATCACAAGTAGGCAGAAAGGCAGGCGGAGAGAGAGGGGGAAGCAGGCTCCCCACTGAGCAGAGAGCCTGATGTGGGGCTCGATCCCAGGACCCTGAGAGCATGACCTGAGCTGAAGGCAGCGGCTTAATCCACTGAGCCACCCAGGTGCCCCAGCTAGCAAGTTTTTACCTTAACTAATATGTCTGTGTTTTAGATTCCTCTGCCTATGATGGAAATAAAAGACCATAGAGAGATAAGTGATACATTAGCAAAACCAGTTAGGAGGCTATAGTAATGTTTTTGGAAAGAAACTGGTGGGATATGAAAACATAGCCAACAGGACTTGCTTATGGATTTCAAAATTCTCTATTTTTACTCAATTTGTTCTCTTACTCTCTCCCTCTCTCCCTTCCCTAGGTGCCTCTTCTCATTTTTTAATAATCCTATTATGAAGCATAATGTTAGATTAGGTAAATTTTTATTATCTCTCTACAGCTTCTCAACATCCATATCTTATAGGAGTGCTTACTAACTACTGAATGGCATTGATTGTCTCTGATACCCTTAGACGTTTACTTAGCAACAAATATTGTTTTTGCTCTTGTTTCTGATTACTCTGATTTTTTTCTTATCTCTCTCTTTGTTGTTAATATTTTCCACCTATGCAAGATGGTGGGATACATTTTTGTTTTTTCCTTTTTTGGGGGAAAATTGGTTTCTGTCATGGGTCTAAGTCAAGGATGCCTTAGTAGCACATGTTCACTACAGTCCAGTATAAAAACAAACAAAGAAAAACACACTGACTTGGATAAACAAGTGCACACACACACATCAAAATCATAAACAGAATAGAAAAATGTTTAGAAAATATTTATATTAAGAATAAAAATCAAGATAACTTTTATCGTCATGATTTCTGTTAATTCCTATTTTTAGTATATGTGCTGCTGAAATGAGCACGATTTCTGTTAATTCCTTAGTGAAGAAATGAACTGTATTTTTTTTCACTAACATTATGTAAATTATCTTATTGAAACAGATGATAAACATTCCTTTTTTATTTTTGTTTTTTATTTTTCTTCTCTGATTTCCTATTGGCAAATAAATGTGAAAGTAAAATACATGTATGCCTCTGATTATACATGTGAGATATATAGCTGTTAAGTCTGTAGCAAATGATGTATAACCTCCAGCAATGAACATGCCATGTGTAATTGTCAGTGTTTCAGATTTCTTACTTATGGAATAAGAAAAATTCATAGTTTGCCCTTACAAATTTTAAGTAAGAAACAATGGATTTTGTGTAAAAATTCAAGAGTCTAAACTGCACACATGTCTGTATGTTTGCACATAAGTATTTAATAATGATCTCTGTAGGTATTTCTGTTGAAACCCAGTCTCTCTGCACAAAGAGAGATGCTACATCATTGGAGATGTAGATTCCTGTCTCCTTTTTTAGGTTTTGAGCATGGCACAACGTATGCTGAGTTGACTCAATACCTTATAATGTGGTAAAGGGAAGCAGTTGTAAAGGCCTGCATATTTCAGTAGGTTGTAGGTATATGTATAATATTTTTTTAAATGAACATGTGTAATAAAGCATCAATGAAAGAGGACATACTGCCAAGTCATTAGAACATTAACTCTGCCAGTGTTTCTTTAGCAAAGCAAATGGATTACCACTAAAAAAGTATTTTGTAGTTTTGTAGTTATATTATGTTTCAGTTCTGCTTCTGGGATCACTTTAGTTTACTGAGTAAATCATTGGGTAAATTTTACAAGATTTATAATATGGCTACAACCAGGATTGTTCCTTTGTGTTTGACATTATGAAAAGGGTATTGCATTCAGAAAGTTACTGTAAACATACAGTCTACTCTCTACAATTGTTCTGCCACTCTATCTGGATTCTATTCTATACAAAGAACATTTCTAGGGCCAGGACTCAGACCTGGAAAACTTGAATGTGGAGAGTAGTCAGAAAAGCTCTGAAGGATGAAGGTGTGTTTAATAGGGCAAGTTGAGATGGCTATATGCATGGAGGAATGGGCAGACTGGGAACAGTACAATGGTAGCTACAGTCTACACAGTTAGTGAAAAAAGAGAAATGGGGAACAGTAATAAAATGAATGTTTTTTTATGCCCCCTGTGGAGAAGGGAATATAGAAAAAGAATTTCCCTATCTCTAGGGTGATGATTTGATTGTGTTTTAGCTTAAGTTCCCCTGAAAGCAGAATCTAACTTATTTCCAGACAACATTTGGAAGGTTACTCCAAAGAGCAGGATGGATGTCAGAACAGAGAAAGGGAAAAAAACTCATTTAAGGTTGCATTTGTGGGCAGTTGGGGCATTGAGACCATGCTAAGAAAACTATAAAATGTCTTTTAGAATTGTCTACTCAAAAGCCAGGATGGAGAGATAATTATTAATCAACTCAAGTTCCCCATTGGTTGAAAGTCATCCCATTAATTTCCTTCCACTTCTAAGCCATTCATGTGTGGATGAGAGTTGATTGCAGAAAGCTAAGATGCCAACAGTTGAGGCAGAACACTGTCACTGAGAAAGGAGGTAAAAACTGGACAGGAGTGTCCAGATTTGACTGAAATCAGAGGTGAGACCAAGATGTAGGCCAGAGCACTAAATATATATGATATAGTTGCTGATGACAGCAGCTTATTAGTGATTGGTACCTAGAGTTCAAGAAATTTGAGGCTGTGACTCAATTTCTCAGAACCTCTGGCAAATTTCTTATATATCCCCAGGGGTTTTCTTTACACAAGGTGCCACTTTGGTGGCAGATGCATGAATCTGAGCACCAAATTGCTTCTGTATAAATTCTATCAGGGGTTAGAAATAGGCGAACGATTGCTTTGTGGAAATGACTCACTTAATGTTTTATTCCAAGTTAATCTTAAAGGTAAGTTTGTTTATTTTTGAAGGATGTTTTCTTAAATAGTCATATCTCAAGTTTCCTAAGTTTAAGGCCTGTGGATAAAGCTACTGACATTTTGTGAGAGTTAAATGACTGACTCCTGAACATTTTATAAAGCAACTATTTTCATCGTCTTTGATATATTACTATTTAACTATAAGATTGAAAATCTCAGAATAATCTCACGCCTGGGAGATTCCCATAAGAAGTTATATATTCGCTGTGTTTTTAGTAGGCTACCTTGACCTTTCATGTTTCAAACTGCAGCCCTATTCTATCATTAGGTTTTAAAGTTTTCAAAAATCTAGGGAGAAGGGGTTTTCTTTCTCATCCTCTCATCCTCTCATCTTCATTGCCTCTGGGCTGAGGAAGAAAGTAGGTAAAACAAAAGATTTGTGTCTGCCTTGAACCCAAAAGAAGTTCAAATGAAAGCCTCAAGTGCAATGACCTTAATGACTATTGCTCTTTTAAAATAACTGTATGTTTAAGAGTTCATAGAATATTCAGTTCAGCTGGGCACAATTTGAAACTTCAGAGAGGACATATCTCTATAGGGAAACAGCATTCCAGAAGGGGTAATTCCTTTGTGCCTAAGGTCTAAGTAGATGGCAAGGGTGAAAAAGCAATGTTTGACAAATAAAGTCTACCTCCTCTAACTTGTCCATATCAACCTGAATAAAACAAGTAACTGACAGTCCATAGTTTTCTCCTAAATAAATCTGCCCAAGTTATTGCAAACTTAATTAGCAAACATATTGAAACTAATAAAAGATGATAATTTATACATTTTAGCCAAATTGAAACAATGACTATTGACCATGTTATTATATTAGCACAATGTTCTATATGTGTGTTTGTGTGTGTATATACATATAGCAGTCAAACGAATGCCAGTTCCAAAAGCCTATGCCTGAAATATCAGAAATTTTGTGAGCTGTTAAGCAGTCATAGTTAAAAATCAAATTATATTAAGGGCATCTGGGTAGCTCAATAGACTAAGTGTCCAACTCCTGATTTGGGGCTCAGGTCATGATCTTAGGTTCATGAGATCAAGCTCCCTCTTGGGCTCCATACTGACCAGGGGAGTCTGCTTAAGATTCTCTCTCTCAAGGGGAACCCTCTTGCACTGTTGATGGGAATGTAAGCTGGTGTAGCCACTCTGGAAAACAGAATGGAGGTTGCTCAGAGAGTTGAAAATAGAGCTACCTTACGATTCAGCAATTGCACTACTAGGTATTTACCCTAAAGATACAAATGTAGCGATCCAAAGGGGACCTGTACCCCAATGTTTATAGGAGCAGTGTCCATAATAGCCAAACTATGGAAAGAGCCCAGGTATCCACTGACAGATGAATGGATAAAGAAGATGTGGGAGATATATATAAATATGAAATACTACTTAATATTTATACTACCTAACCATCAAGAAAATGAAATCTTGCCTTTCATATATACATATATATGTATTATATATGTATATATGTATATATATTATATATATATAAAATACTACTTAATACTACTTAACCATCAAGAAAATGAAATCTTGCCATTTGCAACAACATGGATGAAACTGAAGGGTATTATGCTAAGTGAAATAAGTCAATCAGAGAAAGACAATTATATGATCTCACTCGTGGAATTTAAGAAACAAAACAGGATCATAGAGGAAGGGAGGGAAAAATAAAACAAGACAAAATCAGAGAAGGAGACAACCATAAGAGACTCTCTTAATCATAGGAAACAAACCTAGGGTTGCTGATGAAGAAGGGGGTAGAGGCTGGGGTAACTGGGCAAAGGACGTTAAGGAGGGCACATGATGATGTGGTTATATAATAACCAGTGAGCACTGGTTATTATATAAGACTGATAAATCACTGAAATCTACCTCTGAAACCAATAATACACTATATGTTAATTAATTGAACTTAAGAATATTAAAAGAAAGAAGAATTTTTAAATTAAAAAAAATTCTTTCCCTCTGCCCCTCCCTCCTTTGGTGGTTTCTTGCTCTCTAAAATTAATAAATACATCTTGAAAAAAATAAATTATAGGGGCACCTGGGTCATGATCATGGTCATGATCCCAGAGTCCTTAGGATCAAGCCCTGCATCAAGCTTCCTGCTTGGTGGAAAGCCTACTTATCCCTCTCCCACTCCCCCTGCTTGTGTTCCTGCTCTTGCTGTGTCTCTCTCTGCCAAATAAATCAATAAAATCTTTAAAAATAAATAAATAAATCAGATTATAATTAAATGCAATGTATTAAAAACAAAGTGATTACAAATATCCAAAACTCATCACTCCTAATTATTTTTCTACATTTATTATTATTATTATTATATTAGAGAGCAGGAGAATCTTAAGTAGCCTTCTCATTGGGTGAGCCCCATGCAGGGCTCAATCTCATGATCCTGAGATCATAACCTGAGCAGAAATCAAGAGTCAATGCTTAACCCACTCAACCATCCAGGCACCTGGATTTTTGTACATTTTATTGTCACCTATGCCCAGGATGTTATTTGCATTTATTTTATGGGTATGTAGGGAAAACTGTGTAATGGCCTCTCTCTTCCTAATTCTGCTGTCAGTAATGTCAAGTTGGTGGCTTAAACTGTACATGGTACAAGGACCTTTATCATGGAAATAGGCAAATGTTACAAATCAAGGCTTGGTTTTGTTTTGTTGATTGATTAAACTGAAGAGAGAAAATGTTAATGCAGATTAAACTTAGAAATGCATTGTGTCTGTTGCCATTACATTGTCAACCACACAAAAATTTAAGAAAATATTCTTTCAGCAGTTGGAACTATTTGATTCAGCGAAGAAGTTCCTCCAGTCATTGACAAAAGGGAAGTTCCACTTATGTCTTTATTGTTTCACTTTTGTCTTACTTGTTAATGTAAATGGCAATATCAACAACATTCATCAATTGCAACTATTGGTTAGTTAGGGATATAAGAATTACAAAAAAATTGATGAAAGCATTCTGTGAGAATCAACTGGCTGTATGGAATTTAAGATAAAAATATTGTATATTTTATTGCTATTATATATTGCTTAATACTAGTAATATAATAAACATACATATATATGTTTAAGTGAATATATATAGATACATATAGGTATATAGATATAAATGCATTATTTTTTTTCTGGAAAGTTGGTTGTAAAACACTTACCAGTGTAGCTTTATATAAATATATGGTTTTAAAAACTGAATACATTTTACATAATTCTTAAAAATAACCAGCTTTTTGAGAACCTTGGGAAAAATCTTTTTTCCTTATACATTAAAACTAGAACATAGGAAAAGTTTACAGAAATTTACTGAGATGAAGCTTATAATTTGAACCATGACAGATAATACTAAATGCAAGATTTATAGTGCCCACAGCAAGATAAGCTAAATGGATCTTTACCCCAAAAGGTCTATGTTTACTAAATTTATAGATAATATGGGATGGATGTTTATTTTCTCTCGTTAAATATCTTAGTGTTAGTATTACAATATAAAGGAAAAAAAGCCACAGAATATAAAGTTATAAATCAATAACTAAATAGTAATAGTTCCCAAGAGGCAAAGCATATTTTAATACTGAGGTATGCTAATTAAATATAATGCAAGTTCTTTATTCTAAAATATACAGAATAACAAATACTTTTTAATATTACTATACTTGGCATCAGGATTTGAATTCTTTAAAATTTTCCAGGAGAGAAGAAAAAAGAGTTGACCATTGAATAACACATGGATTAGGGGTGCCAACTCCCCCACACAATCAAAAATCCACTGTAAGTTTTGATCCCCCCAAAACTTAACTACACATGGTCTACTGTTGACCAGAAGCCTTACCAATAACATAGGAAGTCAGTGAATACACAAACACAAAGTCAATTAACACATATTTTCTGGGGGCGCCTGGGTGGCTCAGTGGGTTAAGCCTCTGCCTTCGGCTCAGGTCATGATCCCAGGGTCCTGGGATCGAGCCCTGCATTGGGCTCTCTGCTCAGTGGGGAGCCTGCTTCCTCCTCTCCCTCTCACTGCCTGCCTCTCCGCCTCCCTGTGATCTGTCAAATAAAAAAAAAATTAAATCTTAAAAAAAAATAATTAACACATATTTCCTGTATGTATTATATCCCGAATAAAGTAAGCTACAGAAAAGAAAATGTTATTGAGAATATTATAAGAAGTGAAAGTATAAAGAAGTTTTAATAGATACATGTGTGTATATGGATATATATATATATATATATATATATATATATATATGAGAATGATGGAGTATTATTCAGCCATAAACAAGTGAAATCTTGGGGCACCTGGGTGGCTCAGTAGGTTAAGCCTCTGCCTTTGGCTCAGGTCATGATCTCAGGGTCCTGGGATAGAGTCCCGCATCAGGCTTTCTGCTCAGCAGGGAGCCTGCTTCCTCCTCTCTCTCTGCCTGCCTCTCTGCCTACTTGTGATCTCTGTCTGTCAAATAAATAAATAAAATCTTTTAAAAAAAGGTAAAAAAAAAATGAAATCTTGGCATTTCTAACAACATGGATAGAGCTAGAGAGCATAATGAAAAGCAAAGTAAGTAAGGAAAAGACAAATAACCATATTATTTCACTTATACAGTATTTAAGAAACAAAACAAATGAGCAAAGAAAAACAAAGAAAAGGGAGATAAACCAAGAAACAGACTCTCAACTGTAGAGAACAAACAGATGGTTACCAGAAGGGAGGTGGATGGGGGGAAGGGTGAAATAGGTGAAGAGTCCACTTATCATGATGAACCTTTAGGGTGCCTGGATGGCTCAGTGGATTAAAGCCTCTGCCTTCGGTTCAGGTCATGATCTTAGGGTCCTGGGATTGAGCCCCACATCGGGTTCTCTGCTTGGCAGGGAGCCTGCTTGCCCCTCTCTCTCTGCCTTCCTCTCTGCCTACTTGTGATCTCTGTCAAATAAATAAATAAAATCTTAAAAAAAATCATGATGAACCTTTAGTAGAGAATTACTTAGTCAATAGAATTATTGAATCACTATATTATACACCTAAAATTAATGTAACACTGTACATTAACTCTTCTGGAATTAAAATTTAAAAAAAATTAATAAAAATTTAGAAATAAATACTTAAAAATATCATAAAATACAAATACATACTGTACTGTATTTATACAAAAAAGAAATCTTTGTATTAATGGACCCATGTAGTTCCAACCCATGCAGTTCAAACCCGTGTTGTGCAAGGGTCAACTGTACCTGCATTTTTTGCCCTAACTTATATTTTTTCTTTTTTTTTTTTTAAGATTTTATTCCTTTACTTGAGAGAGAGAAAGTGCACACAAGGGGAGAGTGAGAAGGAGAAGCAGACTCCCCACTGAGCAGGAAACCTGATGTGGGGCTTGATCTCAGGACCCTGGGATCATGACCTGAGCTAAAGGCAGATGCTTGACCAACTGAGCCACCCAGGATCCCCTCCTAACTTATATTTTCTAACATATTTTATTTATTAATACTTAGGAATTATAATAAGATTAAGTCCATATTTATGAGTGTCTTTATAGTCTATTTATAATTGCTTTTCCAAGCTAGACATCTTATTTATTTTTCTTTCAAGTGTTTAATTAAATTCATTAGTTAACATGCAGTATATTAGTTTTAGGTGTAGAATTTAGTGATTTATCACTTGCATGCAACATCCAGTGCTTATCATAAGTGCCCTCCTTAATACCCATCTCCTATTTA
>PISX010032025.1:0-16667 GCA_004024625.1 Mellivora capensis
GGCCCCTAAACACAGGTTGTACAACAGATATCTGTAGCTTACTTTTCTTGCTTTCCTGAAACTTTATTTTTGTTGATTAACTCTCTGTTTTTCCCTAGAAACCAGATTTCCACTCTAAGCCCATGAATTTGTTATGTTAAATGCCTCACAAAAGCAGAATCATGCAGTATTTGTCTTTCCATAACTGGCTAATTTCTTTCAGCATAATGTTCTCAGAGTTTTGATTTATGTAGTGACATATTGTAGAACTTCCTTCACTTTTAAGGCATAATTGTATTTCATTGTATGTATGTATATACCACCTTTTCTTTATGCATCTGTCAATGGACATTTAGGTAGATTCCAGATATTAGCTACTGTGAATAGTGCTGCAATAAACAAAGAGATGCTAACAACATTTCAAGATTGTAATTTCAGTTCTTTTGTATAAATACCAAGACATGAGATTACTGTATCATATGGTAGTTCTATTTTTAATTTTTGAAAAACTTCTGTACTGTTTTTCATAGGAGCTGCATCATTTTGAATTCCCGTGAACAGAGTGTGAGGGTTCTAATCTTTCCACAGGGCATCCTATGGCCTTGCTAACACTCTTCTCTTTTATTGTTTTGATAAAAGCCATCCTGACAGTTGTGTGGTGCTATTTCATTGTGGTTTTGATTTACATTTCGTTATAGAAATTGTGTATTTTTTCATACATCCGTTGGAAATTTGTGTTTCCTTTGGGGGAAATGTTTATTCAAATTCTTAGCCCACTTAAAAAAAAGAATCAGGTTATTAGTTTTTTACTACTGAGGTAAAAGTTTCATATATTATTTTGGAGAGTAACCCCTTATCAGATATATGGTTTGCAAATATTTTCTACCATTACATAGGTTGCCTTTTCATTCACTTGATTTTTTTTCATTTGCTTTAAGAAGATTTTTAGTTTGATATGTCCCACTTCTTTCTTTATTTTTTGCCTGTGTTTTTGGTGTCATGTTCATTAAATCATTGACAAGCCCAATGTCATGAAGTATTCATTATGTTTTCTTCAAGAGATTTTAACTTTCCATTCTCAGAGTTAAGTATTTAAAACATTCTGAGTTGATTTTTGTGTATAATTTAAGATAAAGCTTAATTTCATTTCTTTTAATATGGATATGCAGTTTTCCTAGGACCATTTGTTGGAAGAAATTATCTTTTCCCCACTGTGTTTTCTTGGTACTCTTGTCAAAGATCAATTGGTCAACTGTGTGGATCAATTTCTGGTTTTCTGTTTTGTTCCATTGGTCCACATATCTGTCTTTATGCCGGTACCATACCATTTAATTACTATAGCTTTGAAATATAGTTTGAAATCAGGAATTGTGATGTTTACACCTTTGTTTTCCTTTCTCAAGATTGGTTTGGCTATCCATGGTCTTTTATAGCTCCATATGAATTTTAGAATAGTCCTTTCCCTTTCTGTAAAAAAAATTCCATTGAGATTTTGAGAGAGATTGAATTGAATCTGTAGATTGCTTTCCAAAGTATTAACATTTTAACAATATTAATTCTTGCAATCCATAGAAGAGATATCTATTTTTGTGTATTTTAAAATTTATTTTATCAATATTCTCTGGTTTTCAGTACACAGTCTTTCACCTCCTTAGTTAAGTTTATTCCTAGGTATTTTATTCTTTTTGGCGGGATTGCTTTCCTTATTTCATTTTCAGATATTGGATTGCTAGTGTATACAAATGTAATTGATTTTTGAATTTTCATTTTGTATCTTGCAAGTGTAGTGAATTTGTTTAGTGTTTCTATTTATGGAGGCTTTAGGATTTCCTATATATAAGAACAGGTCATCTGTGAAAAGGGATAATTTTATTTTGCCTTTATTATTTGCATGCTTTTTATTACTTTTTCTTGCCTAATTGCTCTGGATGATTCCTGTCTACTTCTATCTCTTGCCTAATTGCTCTTCTAGTACTATGTTGGATAAAAGTGGTGAGCATAGACATCCTCGCCTTGTTCCTGATCTCAGAGGAAAGATTTCAGTTATTCACTGCTGAGTATGATGTTAAATATGGGATTTACCTCTATGAGATTTATTATGTTGATGTCATTTATTTTTTAAAAAGATGTTATTTATTTGAGAGACAGTGAGAGAGAATGGGGGAAGGGCAGAGGGAGAGGGAGAGAGAGAATCTCAAGTAGATCCTGTGCTAAGTATGGAGCCTAACATGGGGCTCAATCTCATGACTCTGAGACCATGACCTGAGCTGAAGTCAAGAGTCAGATGTTTAACGGACTGAGCCATCCAAGTGCCCTAAGATAATTTCTAGTGCCCTAAGATAATTTACATTTCTAGGTTGTTGAAATTTTTTATACTGCAAGAGTGTTTAATTTTGTCAAATGATTTTTCTGTATATATTGAGGCTATCCTGTAATTTTTACTCTTATTTCTGTTAATGTGGTGAATCATTAATTGATTTTTGTATGTTGAACTATCCTTCTATTCCAAGAATAAATCTCACTTGGTCATGGTGTAGTATCATTTTTATGTGCTATTATATTTTGGCTTACTAGTATTTTATTGAGCAGGTTTGCATCTATATTTATCTAAGATATTAGCCTGTGGTTTTCTTTTCTTGTGTTATTTTTATTTGGCTTTAGTATCAGGGTGATGCTGGTCTCATAAAATGAGTTTGGAAGTGTTCCATTTCCTTCATTTTTTTAAAAGAGTTTAGAAAGATTTGGTACTAATTCTTCTTAAATGCTTGGTGGAATTCACCAGTGAAGCCATTTGGTCTTGGGAATTTGTTGGTTGTTATTTTTGGTTGCAGACACAATCTCCTTACTAGTTACAGATCTGTTTAGACCCTTACTTCTTCCTAATTGCATCCTGGTAGGTTGTGCATTTCTAGGAGGTTATTAATTTTTTCGAGTTTGTCCAATTTGTTGGAATATAAATGTTCATATTAACTTCTTATAATTCTTTGTATTTATGTGGTATCAACTGTAATGCTTTCCAATTCATTTATTTTACTTAAGTCTTTACTTTCTCACTTTTTTGGATAGTCTAGCTGAAGATTTGCCAATTTTTTCTTTTCAAAAACCAACTCAGTTCTATTGCTTTTTAAAACTATTATTCTAATAAAGAAGAATGAAACTGGACCACTTTCTTATGCCATACACAAAGATAAACTCAAAATGGATGAAAGACCTAAATGTGAGCAGGAATCCATCAAAATCCTAGAGGAGAAAATAGGCAATAATCTCTTGAACCTCAGCCTCAGCAACTTCTTCTAAGACAAAGGAAAGGCAAGGGAAACAAAGGGGAATATGAACTATTGAGACTTCATCAAGATAAAAAGGTTCTGCACAGCAAAGAAAATAGTCAACAAAACTAAAAGGTAACCTACAGAATAGAAGATATTTGCAAATGACATATCAGATAAAGGCCTAGTATCTAAGATCTATAAAGAACTCACACTCAACACTCAAAAAACAAATAATTCAGTCAAGAATGGGCAGAAGATGTGAACAGACACTTCTCCAATGAAGACATACAAATTGCCAACAAACACATGAAAAAATGCTCAACATCACTTAGCATCAAGGAAATACAAATCAAAACCATAATGAGATATTGCCTTACGCCAAGTTACATTCAAGTTAGAATGGCTAAAATTAACAAGACAAGGAACAGCAAATGTTGGTGAGGATGAGGAGAAAGGGGAACCCTCTTATACTGTTGGTGGCAATGCAAGCTGGTACAGCCACCCTGGAAGACATTGTGGAAGTTCCTCAGGAAGTTAAAAATAGAGCTATGCTATGACCCAGCAATTGCATTACTGGGTATTTACCTCAAAGATACAGATGTAATGAAAAGAAGGGGCACTGGCATCTCAATGTTCATAGCAACAATGTCCACAATAGCCAAACTGTGGAAGTAGGCAAAATGTCCTTCAATAGGTGAATGGGTAAAGATGTGGTTCGTATATACAATGGAATATTACTCAGCCATCAGAAGGGATGAATACCTACCACTTATGTCAATGTGGCTGGAACTGGAGGGTATTATGCTAAGCAAAATAAGTCTATCAGAGAAAGATAATTATCATATAGTTTCACTCATATGTGGAATATAAGGAATAGTGGAGAAGAAATGGGAGGAAAGAGAAGAGAAGAGAAGTGGAAGAAAAAGTGAATGGGAAGAAATTAGAGAGGGAGCCAAACCATGAGAAACTCTTGACTCCAGGAAAGAAACTGAGGTTTATGGAAAGGGAGGGGGGTGTGGGTGATGGTGTAACTGGGTGATGAACATTAAGGAGTGATGTGATGAGCACTGGGTGTTATACACAACTAATGAGTCATTGAACACTACACCAAAAACTAATGATGTTCCATATGTTGGCTAATGGAATTTAAATTAAAAAAAGAACATGTTCTTTAATTTCCACACATTCATGAGATTTCCACTTTTCCTTCTGCTATTGATCTCTAGTTTTGTTCCACTATTGTCAGAAAAAATACTTAGTATGATTCAAATCCTAATTTTGTTAAGGCCTTTTTATGATACAACATGTGGTCTATCTTTGATAAATTTCTGTGTGAATTGGAAAAAGTGTGTATTCTGCTGTTTATAGGTGGAATGTTCTGTGTATGTCTGTTCCGTTTGGCGTATGGTGTTATTCACGTGCTCTGTTTTTTTATTTGCTCTTTTGGCTGGATGTTGTGTCCATTCTTGAAAGTGAAGTGTTTGTGTAATCTACTTCTCCCTTCAGTTCTGTCAGTGTTTGTCTTATATATTTAGGTACTCCCATGCTGGGTGGATATAATTTATATGCATGATTTATAATTGTTATATCTTTCTGATGGATTGATACTTTTATCATTATATAATGCTTTCTTTGTCTATTGTAACAATTTTTAACCTAAAGTCTACTTTGTAAAATATAAGTATAGCCACATCTGCTATCTCTTCTTTACCACTTTCATGAAATATCTTGATCCCTTCACTTTCAACCCATGTGTGTCCTTAAATGAAAATTTAGGTTCTTGTACATAGCTTATAGTTTGGTATACACACCCCCCATTTAGTCATTCAATGTCATTTGATTGGGAGTTTAATCCACTTATATTTAAAGTAATTACTTATATGCAAGAATTTACTCTTGCCTTTTCTAAGTTGTTTTCTATCTTGTAGCTCTAATTTAAATTTTTGTTTTAATTCCAGTTAGTTAATAAACACTGTTATATTAGTTTCTGGAGTACAATACAGCAATTCAACAGTTCCATACATCACTCTGCTCATCTCAACAAGTGCCCTGCTTAATCCCCATCACCTATTTAACACCCCCCCCACTCCTCTTCGGTAACCATAAGCTTGTTCTCTGTAGTTAAGAGTCTGTTTCTTGGTTTACCTCTCTTTCTTTTTTTCCTGCCATGCTCATTTGTTTTGTTTCATAAATTCTGCAAAAGTGAAATCATATGGTATTTCTCTTTCACTGACTAACTTATTTTACTTAGCATAAATACCCTCTAGCTCCATCTATGTCATTGCAAATGACAAGAATTCATTCATTTTTATGGCTGAGTAATATTTTATTGTATATTTATATACACCACATTTTTTATATTTTAATTTTAAATTAAATTTTTAATTTTAATTACAGTGTAGTTAACATACAGTGTTAGATTCAGGTGTGCAATATAGTGATTCAACAATTTTATACATCATTACTCAGTGCTCATCAAGATAAGTATACTTTAATCCCCTCCATGTATTTTACCCATTCCCCCCAACCACATCACCTCTGATATGTTTTATTTTAAATTAGTACACTCAGTTAAAGTTCTTACTTTCAACAAGTGCATTTTTTATTTGAAGAATACTTCAGAATAAATGGTTCTGAAAGATATATATAAAACATTCCATCCAAGAAAAATAGAATACACATTTTATTTAAGTACACACAGATTTAAATCAAATAAATAGAAACACAACAAGTAAAACAAGTTTAAGACTGAAGTCATGCCATTTCCAACCACAATGGTACAAAACTAAAGATCACTAATGAAATGAAACAAAGATGGAAAATCTACAATGTAAATTTTAAAATTACTATGTAAATATAAAACATTACACTACTGCATAAGAAATGGGCCAAATAAGAAATTGAACATAAAATCAAAATATATCTCAAAACAAAAGAAAAAGAAAGCATAATATTCTAAAACCTGTGGGATGCAGCCAAAGCAGATGTTAGAGTAAAATTTATGCTATGAATGCTTATATGAGGAAAAAAATTTCAAACAAATCAATTGACATTACACCACAAGGAATGAGGCAAAGAAGAAACATCTGAAATTTAGTAGAGGAAGGAAATATCAAAGAAAAATCAGAAATGAATAAAATAGAGATGAGAATAAAAAATAGCATAGCAGTGACATTAATGAACAGTTTTTCCAAAAAATAAAATTTGCATTACTTTACCCCTACATTAAGTAAGAAAAAAAAAAAAACCAAAATGGAAAAGGGAAGAGAAAACAATACAACAGATAACCACAGAAATACTTAGTGTGATAATAGATTGCTATGATTACATACTAATGTATCAGATAATTTGTGAAAAAACCCAGATAATTCCTAAAAATGCACAAGTCACCAAGATTGAATCATGAATCTTGAATCCAAGAAGTGGAAAATATTAACACACCCAAAATAATTCTATAAAGCCAGTATTACCCTGATACAAAAGCAGGACTTAAAAAATTAAGAACAGGAGAGATGAACAAGATGATAGAGAGGTAGGAGACCCTGTTTTTAACCGTCCCCTAAAGTGAGCTGAATATCTACCAGAACACTATGAACACCCATGAAATCAGCCTGAGATGTAAGATTATACACTTCTGGACCTCTACGGGGCCAGAAGACATCAGTGGAGAGGTAAAGCAGAGTGGGAATGCTTGGACTGATATCAGGATGAATAGAAGGGAGAAGGAGCCACCAGAAGTGACCCACTGGAAAATAATACCCCACTACAAAAGTGCCCTGTGGTTGGGGACGAGCATTAACTTGGAGTCTGGTTAAAAGCACTCAAAAAGAGCAAAAGATCTTAAGGGGAAACCTGTGGAATTGGGCAATCATGGGCATGGGCCTAAGCCCACATTCCCAGGACAGTCACAGCCAGCAACCATCCATGCCTGAGAGAGTCCGGCGGGGCCTCCAGTCCATGGTCCCTGAACCAGAGGCTTTCCATTGCTTGCACCACTGCTTGGCTGGGCACACTCCCACCTGCATGTGAGAGAGCCTGGTGTGGGCACTGGCCGGTGATCTCTAGGACTGCAGCCTTCTGTGACCTATGCCACCATGGGGTCTGAGTGCACTCCTGCCTGCACCTGAGAGAACCTGGCACGATGTCCCATTGGGATCCCTCGGGGGCAGCCTTCTGTGACCTGTGTGACCACTGGGTCTGAGTACCTGGCATGGGCCTGGACTCCAGACTGCAGTCCTGGCAAAGGCAGCCACTGGGAGTGGGCTCCCTGGACCAATATTGCTTGTGGTTTTAGTGGCACGGGTGTGCAGAGACAAGCAGGGACCTTAGGTGATCACTGGGACAGTGGCTGGGTGTGCACACCCCCTGTGGGAATTGTGCTGTTCAGTGGAGTTTGTAGAGGAGGAGTCTGTGTGTTCTTGACCACCCAGAGGGAACAGTCTGTGGCTTCACTCTGAGGTGGAGGTCTGGGTGCAGACAGATCCATTCTTTGCTCTGACCCTCTGTAAAGCCACAAAAAGCCACCAAAGAACAAAAACCACCAGAGAACAAAAGTCTGAAAAACCAGTTTCCACAGAGTCCATCCCCTTGATAGGGGGCAGGGCAACTCAGCCCAAGCAAGATTGACTGGAAAATAATGCAGCAGGCCTCTCCCACAGAAGAAAAGCCAAAAGAACAATAGGAAAACCAACACAGGGTCCCCCTAAAACTGTAAAACCCCAACATCAAGGGAAAACATATTAAGCTTCTGGTATTGTCACCAAACCTGTATATTTCATAGATACAACTTTTCTTTCTTTTTTTAAAATTCGTTCTCATTATTCTTATTCTTTTAATTTTTTTAACCTACTTACCATTACAACTAGAGTTTTAATATGACATATTCCATAATAACTTTTTAATTTGAACTTTTTTCATACATATACCTGTGTTTATTTTTCTTTACTTTTTTTTAAAAATATAGAAATAGATATAAACTTTAGGGTAATCCTTTTTCCCTATTCAATACTGTCCTTATATATAAACCAGTTTTAATCTCCCTGTATCTCTGGAAAGTTGAGTCCTTTAACAAAGATAACAAGATACACCCAGGAAGAACCAAAATAAACTTCCTCACCCACATCAAAGATTTATAACCACCCTCCCATCTTATTCTTCTGTCACTGTTTCTGTGTATTTGCTTTTGATTTGGTATTATATAAATTTTATTATTGGGGTTCATTTTGGCTAGGTTTTCCCTTTTTTTCTTGTTATTTATTTACTTTTGTCAGTTTCTTTGTTTATTCTTGTCAATGTACCTTATAAAACGTACTTTTGGGCCTCATTTTGGTTGGGTTTTCCCTTTTTTTTCCTCTTTCTCTCTCACTTTTCTTTTTTCTTTGTTTTTGGTGGTGATTTCTGGTTGTTCTGAAACTTTTCAGGGTGCACTGGCATGGATCATGGTTTATATATTCAGCTATACATCCCCTCAACCACCTCTCACCAAAATGACTAGGAGGAGGAACACCCAGCAGAGGAAACATTCAGAGACTGTGCCCTCTGTCACAGACTATTGGATATAGACATAAACAGTATGTTGGAAGGGGAATTCAGGGTAACAATTATCCAGGCAATGGCTAGGTTGGAGAAGACCATTAGTGACAACATAGAATCTCTAAGTGCAGAAGTGAGAGCCTATCTGACAGAAGTTAAAAATGTTATCAATGAGATCCAATCTAATCTAAATACTCTAACAGCTAGGGTAACTGAGGAAGAAGATAGAATTAGTGACCTAGAAGACAAACTAATAGAAAAGAAGGATCAGGAGGAGGCCTGGAACAAACAGCTTAGAAGCCATGAAAATAGAATTAGGGAAATAAATGACACCATGAAATGTTCCAACATCAGAATTATTGGGATCCCTGAGGGAGGTGGAGAGAGAGAGAAGACTAGAAGATATAGTTAAAAAAATTCTGGATGAAAATTTCCCTAATCTGGGGAATGGAACAAGTGTTCGTGTCCTAGAGACAGAGAGGGCACCCCCCAAGATCAACGAGTCTAGAAAGACATCCAGACACCTAATTGTGATATTCACGAATCATAACTTCAGGCAGGAGGTCTTAAGGGCAGCTAGGGGGAAGGGATTCCTTACATAAGAGGAAGGGCCATCAGACTAACGTCTGATATGTCCACAGAAACCCGGCAAACCAAAAAGGACTGGCAAGACATTCAGGGAACTAAGTGAGAAGAACATGCAGCCAAGAATACTTTATCCAGCAAGACTGACATTCAAAATGTATAGAGAGATGAAGAGCTTCCAAGACTGGCAAGGTTTAAAAGGTATGTGACCACCAAGCCAGCACTATAAGAAATATTAACAGGGGTTCTATAAAAGGAAGAAAGAACCAGAGTGACACAGAACAGAAATTTACAGAGACAATCTATAGAAAAAAGGACTTCACAGGCAACATGATGTCAATAAAAACTTATCTTTCAATAATCACTTTCAACGTGAATGCCTAAATGCTCCCATAAAATGGCACAGGGTTATAGACTGGATAAAATGACAGGACCCATCCATATGCTGTCTACAAGACCCATTTAGAACCTAAAGATACATCTAGACTGAAAGTGAAGGGATGGAGAACAATCTTTAATGCCAATGGGCCTCAAAAGAAAGATAGGGTAGTGATTCTCATATCAGATAAATTAGGTTTTAAGCTAAAGACTGTAGTCAGAGATACAGAAGGACACTACATCATTCTTAAAGTGTCTATCCACCAAGAAGATCTAATAATTACAAATATGTATGCCCCCAATAAGGGACCATCCAACTACATAAGCCAACTGTTAATCAAAATAAAAAGTCATATTGATATGAATACATTAATTGTAGCAGATCTTAACATGTCACTCTCAGTAATAGACAGATGACCCAAGCAGAAAATTAATAAAGAAACAAGAGCTGTGAATGACACATTGGACTGGATGGACCTCATAGATATGTACAGAACATTCCACCCTAAAACAACAGAATATCCATTCTTCTTGAGCACACTTGGAACTTTATTCAGAATAGACCACATGCTGGGTCACAAATCAGGGCTCAAACAGTACCAAACGACTGAAATTATTTCCTGCATATTCTCAGACCACAATGCTTTGAAACTGGAACTCAACCAGAGGAAAAAGTTTGGAAGGAATTCAGACACCTGGAAGCTAAAGACCACCTTGCTTCAGAATGTTTGTATCAACCAGTAAATCAAAGATGGACTTAAACAATTTATGGAAACCAATGAGAATGAAGACACATCGGTCTAAAACCTATGCGATACGGCAAAGGTGGTCCTCAGGGGGCAATACATAGCCATCCAAGCCTCACTCAAAAAAATTGAAAAATCCCCAATACACCAACTCTCCTTACCCCTTAATGAGCTGGAAAATCAACAAGAATTTAAGCCAATCCCACACACAAGAAGGGAAAAAAATCAATATTAGAGTTGGGGTCAATGAGTAGAAACTAGAGATACAGTAGAACACATCTATGAAACTAGAAGCTGGTTCTTTGAAAGAATCAATAAGATCGATAAACCACTGACCAAACTAGCCCAAAAGAAAAGATAGAGGACCCAAATTAATAAAATTATGATTGAAAGGGGAGAGATCACGACTAACACCAAGGAAATAGAAACAGCCATCAGAAATTATTTACAACAGTTAGATGCCAATGAGTTAAGCAACCAAGAAGAAATGGATGCATTCCTGGAAACCTATAAACTTCCAAGACTGAAACAGGAAGAAATTGACAACCATAATAGACTAATATCTAGTAACGAGGTTGAAGCAGTGATCAAAAAACTCCCAAAAAACAAGAGGCCAGAACCTCTCAGATTCCCTGGGAGATTCTACCAAACATTCAAAGAAGAAATAATACCTATTTTCCTGAAGTTGTTTCAAAAAATAGAAACAGAAGGAAAACGTCCAGAATCTTCCTATGAAGCCAGCATTACGTTGATCCCCAAACCAGGCAAAGACCCCATCAAAAAGGAGACTTTAATACCAATATCCCTGATGAATATGGACCCTAAGATTCTCAATAAGATCCTAGCTTATAGGATCTAACAGTACATTAAAAAGATTATCCACCATGACTAGATGGGATTTATCCCTGGGATGCAAGGGTGGTTCAGCATTTGCAAATCAATAAATGTGATAGAACAAATCAATAGGAGAAGAGAGAAGAACCACATGGTCCTCTCAATTGATGCAGAAAAGCATCTGACAAGATACAGCATCCATTCCTTATTAAAATCCCTCAACATATAGGGATAGAGGGAACATTCCTCAACTTAAGATGTCTACTCTCACCACTGTTGTTCAACATATTACTAGAAGTCCTAGCAACAGCAATCAGACAACAAAAAGAAATAAAAGGTATCCAAATTGGCAAAGAAGAAGTCAAACTCTCTCTCTTCGCAGATGACATGATACTTTTTATGGAAAGCCCAAAAGACTCCACCCCCAAACTACTAGAACTCATACAGCAATTCAGTAATGTGGCAGGATACAAAAATCAATTCACTGAAATTAGTTGCTTTCTTATACACAATGAAAAAATAGAAAGGGAAATTAGAGAATCGATTCCATTGACTATAGCACCAGGAACCATATGATACCTGGGAATAAACCAACCAAAGAGGTCAAGATCTGTACTCAAGGAACTACAGAACACTCATGAAAGAAATTGAAGAAAACACGAAAAGATGGAAAAGCATTCCATGTTCATGGATTGGAAGAATAAACATTGTTAAGATGTTTATAAGGCCCAGAGCAATCTATACTTTCAATGCCATTCCAATCAACATTCACCAGTATTTTTGAAAGTGCTGAAATAAAAAAATCCCAAAAATTTATGGAACAGAAAAGACACAGAATTGCTAAGGCAATGTTGAAAAAGAAAACCAAAGCTGGGAGCATCACATTGCTTGATTTTAAGCTTTACTACAAAGCTGTGATCCCCAAGACAGCATGGTACTGGCATAAAAACAGACACATAGACCAGTGGAACAGAGTAGAGAGTCTATATATGGACCCGTAGCTCTATGGTCAACTAATCTTCAACAAAGCAGGAAAAAGTATACAGTGGAAAAAAGACAGTCTCTTCAATAAATGGTGCTGGGAAAATTGGATAGCTATGTATAGAAGAATGAAACTTGACCATTCCCTTACACCATACACAAAGATAAACTCAAAATGGATAAAAGTCCTCAACGTGAGGCAGGAATCTATCAAAATTATAGAGGAGAACATAGGCAGTAACCTCTATTGATATCAGCCAAAGCAACTTCTTTCAAGATATTTCTCCAAAGGCAAAGGAAACAAAAGCAAAAATGAACTTTTGAGACTTCGTCAAGATCAAATGCTTCTGCACAGCAAAGGAAACAGTCAACAAAACAAAGAGGCAATCCATGGAATAGGAGAAGATATTCCCAAATGACACTATAGACAAAGGGCTGATATCCAAGGTATATAAAGAACTCCCCAAACTCAACTCCCAAAAAAACCAGATAATCACGTCAAAAAATGGGCAGAAGTCATGAACAGACACTTCTCCAAAGAAGACAAACAAATGTCTAAGGGACACATGAAAAATGTTCATCACCATTAGCCATTAGGGAAACTCAAGTCAAAACCACATTGAGATACCACCTTACACCAGTTAGAATGGCCAAAATTATCAATACAAGTGTTGGAGAGGATGTGGAGAAAGGGGAACCCTCTTACACTGTTGGTGGGAATGCAAGTTGGTGTAGCCTCTTTGGAAAACAATGTGGAGATTCCTTAAGAAATTAAAAATAGAGCTACCTTATGACCCTGCAATTGCACTACTGGGTATTTATCCCAAATATACAGATGTAGTGAAAAGAAGGGCCATATGTATCCCAATGTTCATAACAGCAATGGCCACAATCGCCAAACTGTGGAAAGAGCCAAGATGTCCTTCAACAGATGAATGGTTAAAGAAGATATGGTCCATGTATACAATGGAGTATTATGCCTCCATCAGAAAGGATGAATACCTAACTTTTGTATCAACATGGACAGGACTGGAGGAGGTTATGCTGAGTGAAATAAGTCAAGCAGAGAAAGTCAATTATCGTATGGTTTCACATACTTGTGGAGCATAAGGAATAACACGGAAGACGTTAGGAGAAGGAAAGGAAAAGTGAGTTGGGGAAAATCGGAGGGGTAGATGAAGCATGAGAGATTGTGGATTCTGAAAAACAAATGAGGGTTATGGAGGGGAGGGGGGGAATGGGTGAGCCTGGTGGTGGGTATTAAGGAGGGCACTTATTGCATGGAGCACTTGGGCGAGGTGCATAAACAATGAATCTTGGAACACTGAAAAAAATAAAATAAAACTCAAATTTGAAAACAAAATAATTAAGAACAAGAAAGTGTACTTTGTCAGATATAAGTACCGTTACTCCATCATTCTTTTGACATTTATTTGTAGGATAAATGTTTCTGCAGCCCTTCCCTTACTTTCAATCTCCAGCTGTCTTTAGGTCTAAAATGAGTCTTTTGTAGGCAGCATGTGGATGGGTCTTGTTTTTCGTTTTTATCCATTCTGACTTACTATGTCTTATGATTGGAGCATTTAGTCCATTATGTTCAAAGTAATTGATAGATGTGTATTTGTTGCCATTTTATTACTTTCTGTCATTGTTTCTGGAGAGTTTCTCTGGTTGTTTCTTGCTGTTGTCACCATTGATCTTGCCTTTGTACTAATAGTCCCCTTTAGTATTTCTTGCAAGATTGTTTTAGTGGTCATGAAATACTTTGGTTTTTATTTGGGAAATTCTTCATCTCTCCTTCTATTCTGAATAATAGCCTTGCTGGATAGAATATTATTTACTGCAGATTTTCCCCATTGAACACAATGAGTATTGTGTCATTCTTTTTGGGCTTGCCAAGTCCCTTTGAGAAATCTCTAGCTAGTTTTATGAGTTTTCCCTTGTAAAGAAGGACTTTTTTTGTTTTGCTTCTTTTAAGAGTTTTTCTTTACCAGTATATTTTGGAATTTAATTAAAATATGTCTTGGCATTGACCTGCTTTTGTTGATTTTGATGGGAATTCTCTGTGCCTCCTGAATCTGAGTGTCTGTTTCCTTCCCCAGATTAGGGTTTTTGCTATTATTTCTTGATATCATTTTTCTATTCCCTTTTCTCTCTCTTCGTCTTCTTCTTTCAGGGTGGGGGACTCTAAAATATGAATGTAATTACATTTGGTGGAGTCACTGAATTCCCTAAATCTATACTCATATTGCTTAATTATTCTGTCTCTCTTTTGTTCAGCTTCATTATTTTCCATATTTTGTCTTCTATGTCACTAGTTTGTTCCTCTGCTTCTTCCACCTTGCTGTTCATTGCATCAAGCCTGTTTCCAATCTTGTTTCTTGCACACTTCATCTCTAATTTAAACTTTTAAAAACTCTTTTATCTCTCTAGTAAGAGTCTATTTAATAATGTCTTTTATTGTTTGCTCAAGCCCAGTGAGTGTCATTATGATCATTGCTTTAAATCCTCCATCATGGATGTTACTTATATCTGTTTTGCTTAGTTCTCTGGCTGTGGCCTTATCTTGTTATTTCATTTGGGATAAATTCATTCATCTTGGCATTTTGTCCAAGTCTCTGCCTTCTTATCTGTGTTAGACAAGCCAATTATGTTTTCTGCTCCTTAAAGGAATAGCTTTATGAAGAAGAGGTCATGTGGTGTCCACAGCCTGGTACTCCAGTGAATATCTCTGGTGTGTGCTTTGTGTGCTCTGCTGTTGTGTTTTGGCTGCTCTTTCACCAGTCATCTGCAGAAGATTTCCTTACCTGCTGTGGGCAGTGTTTGGTCCTTGACCAGAGTGTGGCAAGTTTTAACTAGCTGTGCTCTGGTCTGCTTGTCAAATGAGACCTGATACTATTTCCACAAGAACTGAGACCCTGTAGAACACTCTGGTCAGAAGAAGTGGTATGGACAGGGGTTTGTGCTGGTCTCCTGGGTGAGCAGTTTTCCACAGTGGATCTGAGGCAAGCTTGAGCAAGTGTATCTGTCCCAACAACATGCAGGGCTGTGCGACATGGTGTATGCAAGTTAGGCATTGCTAGTGCTACAAAGTTTACCATGGTTGCTCGATATTTATGCTAAGGGAAGGGGGAGAGAAATGGTACCAGCTACCTCCTTTGTTCTCAGAGAGCCTCTCTGTGAATGCTGTCTCTTGGGAGAATAGCTCTGAGTAGAGAGAATAATCTGCTTGCTGCAGCTCCAGGCATCCTTCAAATTGGTGTTTCCAGTGTTCTCCCTGGTTGTTTGCTTGCTTTCTCTCCAGAAGCAGGTTGGTACCCTTTGGGTTCTATTCTAGCCAAGTCTTCCGACCTTTAAAACTCCAGGCTTTAAGCCTCACTGGTAGCAAGAACTCATGAAATTCAGCCCCCTGTATTTTCCAAGCCAACAGCTTTGGGGAAATGCTCTCCTTGTGCATTCCCCTATGTGCTTCTCTATTGCACCCTTTTCTGTGGGCAGGGCTCCACCCTTCCATAGCATCCATGATCCGTTTCTCTCTTAAACCACATCTCCACATTTCCTATCTTCTCTGATGTGGCCTCTTTTGTGCCCCTTTAGTTGTAGAGTTTGTTCTGTCAGTCTTTAAGTTGATTTCTGGTGTATATAGGGTGATTTGATAATTATCTAGTTATGTTTGTAGGACAAGACAAGCCTAGGGTACTCCTATTCTGCCACCATCTTCCTTCTCCTGTCTTGTAGCTCTGTTGGCTGTCATATCCTGTATTGCCATCTTCCTCTGGGTTTTATTATTTTTTTGCATTAATGCACTTTGTTTTATTTCTTTTCCTTTTGTGTAATTTCTATAGATATATCTGTCTGTTATAGCGTTGTATTTCAAGCTAATATCAACTTAAGTTCAATTGCAAACAAAACTATTCTCTAACACCCCCCTTTTTGTTATTGTTGTCACCAACTTAAGTGTATTCATACTATTTATCTTGTAACATTTTTTTAAAATTTTTTATTTTTTATAAACATATAAAGTATTTTTATCCCCAGGGGTACATGTCTGTGAATCACCAGGTTTACACACTTCACAGCACTCACCATAGCACATACCCTCCCCAATGTCCATTAACCCACCCCCCTTTCCCAACTCCCCTCCCCCCAGCAACCCTCAGTTTCTTTTGTGAGATTAAGAGTCACTTATGGTTTGTCTCCCTCCCAATCCCATCTTGTTTCTTTTCTTCTTTTCCTACCCCCCTAACCCCCCATGTTGCAGCTCCACTTCCTCATATCAGGGATATCATATGATAGTTGTCTTTCACTGATTGACTTATTTCACTAAGCATGATACCCTCTAGTTCCATCCACGTCGTTGCAA
>PISX010032026.1:0-16666 GCA_004024625.1 Mellivora capensis
CTAAAGAACACAAAAATATTGAAGATCTATAAGCATTACGTCATACCGTAAAGTACCACAGAACCACTACATAACCAATAAATAACTGTGAAACAAGGTTGAGCACTAGAGCTTACTTTACCTACAAAGGCCATTATTTAAAAATTTGCTTTTAAAATTGGGGAAGGCAGTGGAGGGGGAGGGCAGGCAATTCAATGAGTTTTAAGCAGTTTAATAAAATTGGAAATAAACCCAGTAGATGTGAATTTTCAAGATACTGCATCAGGGCTAGGCTGAGAGCATCTGAAAGAAAAGGAAATTTTGAGGAACTTTAACCTCAAGTAGGATAAATACAAAGAGAATGGCTAAAGCTGGAAGAAAGGCAGACCTGAGCTCGCAGAGCAGTCCTACAAACTCACCACTAAAAGGGGAATGTGATTTCCTACAGGCACGTCTACTTCTGGAGCACAATTAGGAACACCAGCGTAATAGATTTTTCCTCTTAAATTGGTAGAGGAGTGGATCAGTTTCTCACCCAACAGTTCGATTAAAGCAGTTCTTCCAAATCAAAACTCTTCATCTAAACAGACCTAGGTGTTGGATGTTTTAGTCTAATGCTATATTTAAACCAATAGACAAACATAAAAGATTTCACACAGGGAGCTACATTATTCACTCTCTTGTCATTCGTCTTGATGGGGGCAAGAGGGATGGCGATTAGGAAGAAAAGTTTATTTCTTCATCCTTGCGATATTTTTGTGTTGCTCTTTTTACACCCCCGGTTTTTAAAGTTGCGTCATTCAGAAGCAACGTTTTATCAGATGGGCCCAAACCGGGAGCCTTGGGTAACAATGAAATGACAGGTGTCACTGAAATGTTTTGCAAGTTATAATCAGTACAGAAGTTAAATAATATATCAAAGGGCTCTCTGCCTCTTTGTGACTAGAAAAATAGGAGAAACTACCTCGTGCTCACAATATTATGGATATGATATAAGTCTGAGCATGCCATCAAACCATGTCCAGCCTCTCCCCTATTTCAACTTTATTTTATTTTATTTTTTTCTAATTCTAGAGTGGTGTGTAGATGCTTTGTAACTGGGTCCAGGATATTTTTTTTCCCCTCTCCAATGCTTCCTTGCCAAGGATATCATTATGAGATTCTGCAGTAACAAGCGTTCTTCTGTTCAAATTTATATCAATTAGTTTAGGACAGTAATTCAATTGGACGGCCCACTGGATTTTGAAAGACTCGCGACCATGTCAAAGTGACGACCTTTTTCCTTCTCTCTCAGCCAAAAGCAATTTTTTAACAAGGAGCCCTGGAAAGAAATGCTGGTTTAATAATTAGTTATTGATCATGGCCAATGCCATGGCAAACACCATTGGATTAGTCAGAAACCGGCAGATCAGGACTTGGGAGTCTCCCTTGTCAAGACTGAGAGCTGGGAGGGGGGGGGAAGAGGGGGGAGAAAGCAAAGAAAGCAGAGAACTGAAAGAATAAGAGATCAAAAATAGCTTAATTAGGTAGGATTCATCTTTGACAGAGATTCTTTGTATTTTCAAAAGTAGAAATAAAATCTTTAACCAGGGTAGATTCGAAGCCGATGTGTCTAAAACAACAGTGTTAATACAGAACAACTTAATAGAGTATCTCCATTAAAAACACCATGAAACACCAGAAATGAGTTAAGCGGGCTTGGAGCCCCACAAAAATTCCTTTGAAACAAACCCACGGAAAGTTATTTTGATAAATTAACCCTGCTTTGGCCAGCATTTTTGCCTCGCTAAGATACCATTAACCCCCATGCCCTGAAATGCCCATTAGAAACAATTTGGATACATACACAAGGAGACCATAACAATTATAGACGTAGCTTTAAAAGTATAATTGACTTTTCTGGCGCTAATTTAGGCATCATTTTAGGGCTGCATTAAAATCTCCGCATATGAACCACTTAATGGAAGGGAAAAACTTAAAAGAATGATTTTATTGTACTTTGGGAGCGGGGGTAGGGGGTGGGGCAGGGATGTTTCCATTAGTTATGCAATTTCTTCCAAAAATAGAAAAAAAAAAAACAGAAAATGTACAGTAAGGTGACAACGAAGTCACAACTTCTAGCTAGTTTGAAGGTGGGTAGGTCCAGTCCTTACGGCTGACAAGCAAGAGAGGAGGGCCTGCTAGTCTCCATCTGTAATGAGTTGAAATCAATTTAAGTTGAAGTGAATCAGATCTATGACAAAGTAGCTATAGTATAGAAATACTCAAAAATAACATTATTTTGGTGGTGAATATCTAGATACAGGACAAATGAATCATATCACTCAGTCCAGCCTTATGGTTTTATCTTTTGGGGAGTTACCGTTTCCCCAGAATAAAATAAAAAGCACACATCCCCTAATTTTGCATTCAATTTCAAGTGGTTCTGATGATTCCATACAGTATAATTATACCCAAGTATTAGAACTATTTTGAGGCGATATAAGAAAGAGATACTCGACATTCAGCTTGTTGTCACAAAATGCCAAGTTATGACCCAAGAATCAGTCACTTCCCTATTACAAAAGCAGCTCATACCAGATCTGGACAATGATTTGATTGGGATGTTAGTGGGAAGGAACAAATCCCTGAGATTATGCATAGTCCTGTTTCAAGGTATCTCCTGGCTTCTAGCCAATGTCAGATTCTCTGACACAAGAACAGTCCATCTCTAAAAGTATGACAATCTCCTGCAATTCTTAGAACTCACAGCAAGCATAATGATCCAGTTTACCACTCACTTTTGGATGTCAGCTGGACTATCTAAAAGAAATTTGGGGAGCGTCTGGGTGGTTCAGTCGGTTGACCATCTGCCCTCCGCTCAGGTCATGATCCCAGGGTCCTGGGATGCATCAAGTCCTGAGTTGGGCTCCCTACTCAGTGGGAGTCTGCTTCTCCCTCTGCCGCTCCCCCCTGCTCTTGCTCTCTTTCTCTTTCTTTCTCTCTCAAATAAATAAATTAAAAATTAAAGCAAATAAAAATAGAAGAATTTATCGGTCATTGATAGGCCGAGGTATATTGTTATTTAATTATATCTTCTCAAGAAAAGTAGCTCAGCATTGTGTGTGTAAGTGTGTAAGAAATTTTTTAAAAAACCAAATAAAAAAAAAATAACTACCATATGTGAAGAGCCTTGGACTTCAAACAAAGTGAGTGCTCTAGTCTCCGTTTGATCTTTAGTGAGCTGGCTGACCTTGGTCACACCACCTCAACTCTCTGGTCTTCATTTGTGTCTGGGAAATGAGTGTGGTGTCTTAAATCCTCCCTATTCAGAGTGTGGTCCATGGATGAACAATGAACACCACTGGTCTTACCTGGGACTTCATTGAAAATGCAGAATCTTGGGCCCCTAGTCAGACCCACTGAACGGGAATCTGCATTTTTAAGAAGCTCCTCTAGGGAGAAACTCTGGCCTAAAAGACTTTTAAGATCATTGCCCATCCTGCTTACCTTTAGAAGGTCAGCCCAACCCTTTGCTATGGTGTCTCGTGTATTTATTCACTCTCAAATGTCTAGCTTCTTTACCACAGCGCTGCCCCGGAGCCTGTAGGGCACACGTTTAGCTTCTCCTTGGGCTAAACAAATGTGCTATCAGATGCCTTGAGATGCAGAAAAATGGGCGGAGACCCTCCTGCAGCACTGTGGGTCCCACTCAGAGGTTTTCCACCAGGGGTCATGGTGCAAAGAATTAAAACCTCTTCGCCACAGGAGCTCACCTCAACTTTCATCCAACCTAGGAAAGCACAAGAAATAAGCAAGCTTATCTGTCTTTTCTTTCCTTTTTTTCCCCCAGCATCACCTGATCTGTCAAGTGTGTCTTTAGTAGCTCTCTGCCAAGCTGACAGATCCCCCCCCCATATCGGGATGGGTAGGGACAGACACCCCACCCCTCGGAAGATTCACTTACAGTAGCTGCTGAGGGGCAAGCAGAGAATGAACAATAGAAGGCTGTCAAGCCCGACAGCCAGCCCGGGATGTATGAGCGCCGAGCTGACAGCGAGGGCCTCAGAGGGTAAACTGCTTTGCTGGAACTAATTAAACAGATGAAATTATTACATGAATATGCAGATGTTGTTTACATTTTACCATATGGTATTATTTCAGGTAATAACTCGCAGGAGAATCCCTTCCTCTCATCAAGAGGAAATGGGTTGAAAAGAAGGCCCCACGTGTCACCTTTCCGTTGCTAGGCAGACAAGGATAACACACGCTCCCTCTCCGAGGGGTGGGGAGTGTGCAGCCTGCATCCCCCGGGCGCCTCGGGACCAGGCGGGGGGCTCCTCTCGGAAGTGATGGGGGAGGGGCTGCCTTAGCCGGACTGGACGAGCTGCACAGTCCGCCGCGGGACTTGGAAGGACGTCCTGGGATGGACGTGCTGCCCGTCTGCAAGTCGCAAGGAGGAGCCAACAGGCCCATCGTCGCACGCTCCCCTGGCTGGCGTCTCCTCCAGGACCTGGGAGTGCGGCTGCAAAGCGAGGCAGCGGGTGTGCGAACGAATAGAGCACGGCCTCTGCCCACGGTCCGCCTTCGGAGCCCAGCCATCCACGCGAGTCTGGCGCTCTCCGAAGGCGAGACCGTGGGCGGAGGCCGTGCTCTTGGCCATGGAGGCTGAGCGCTCGCTGACAGAGCTCATGGGAGAGTCGGTTCAGCAACCCCAAGAGAACTCATTCCCGCGCTTGACCCACCCTTCGTCCTTGTTCCTTCTGTGTCTCCAGGACGCAGGACCATGGAGCCAGGGGCCGGTCCAGCGCCGACGTCTTTGGACCCCGCATCACCCACATCCAACCAGTCACCACTCACCTGCACGTTGGGCCTCCCAAATGGTCCCCGTGTGTTCTCCTGCCCCCTCACACCCTTTCGTCGTGTCCCTCCAGGCGTGCCCCTCCCCAGTCCACCAGCATTTGCCACTGACCTACCTCAGCAACCTTCTTCCGCTTGCCTCCTTTGCTTACTCTCTGCCATCTTCCTCCCACCCCTGGACCCGCGGTCAGAATCGTTTCTAACATTCGCATCGGATCAGGCCTCCCCCTGGCTTATCGCTGGGTCCGATCCCACTGCAAACTCGCACACCTTCCTTATAAGAGGGTGCCTATTCTATACCTTCCCCATTTTAAACCCGTTTCAGTTTTCATACCAGCCTGTTTCCCCGGCTGTCCCTTTTACCTGGAACACTTACCCATTCCCCCCCACCCCTCCTAGCTAAGGGCTAATCATTCTTTTATGTTTGTGTTGGGATTCGTTGTAATGATTGTTATTTCAAAGAAAACATAACCATCTCATCTGCTTCCCCTAAAACCCTGCATTATTTATTCCTTTGAGATAATCAGGCCAAAGAGCCTTCTCCGAATTTACCCACACCTTTTCCATGCTCACATCAAACATAGGCAAACATATATATACACATATAAAATCTTTTTTACAGGCTTGGGATCCCATTATTCATGCTACTATGCAACTAGCTCATGTCACTTAAAAATGTCATGGACATTATCTAGATCAAAAGATAGGAGTAGAACACATTCTTTTTAATGCTGCAAAACATTCCAGGCTGCACCTACACCATCATTTACTAAACTATTTTGCTATTACTGAATATTCAGGACTCCTACTTTACCTTCTTTCTCCTTTCCTGTTATTTTTACTTCCTTTGCGAGTAAAAGTAATACGATTACAAATTTACTTGTATGTATGTCCTTTCATAGTGATGCCTTTATCTCAAAAGAAGAGTTTTCCCAAAGAAGGTCTGCAGAGTCTAAAGGCACATGTGGTTTTAAATTTAGATATATATTTCCAGATTGCTTCCCAAAAAGGTTGCAACAATCTATACTTCATTCAGCAATATACAAAATTGCCCATTTGCCCACGTCCTTGGTCAGTGTCATCTATTACTGCTTTTTAATGTGATCTTTGTTGGTATCTTCGTTTCGCCAATAAGAATGATAAAACTGTTGTATCATTTTGCTTTTTGGTTCCTTCACTGTGAGAGAAGTTCTGTACCTTTCACTAAGTTTATTGTCCTCCAGGATTTCCTCTTCTTTGAAGACGATATCCTTCTTTGATATCCTTTGCCCATTTTTCTCTTCAGTTGTTTGTCTGTCTTATAAATTTATAGGATTTTATGGACTAGGTCTCTGTCTGTCCAATGCATTGCAAATTATCTTCCCAGGCTTGGTCTGTTTTCCTTTGTAGCTTCTTGGTTTCTTAAGTCTCTTGAGAAGGTCCTTTCCCATGGTAAGTTTATTCAAATAGTCACTGAATGTTTAATTAGTTTATTTTTATACTTCCTTTATCTTTTGGAAAATTTTCTTGGCTCGTTTCAGTATTTATTTTTCCATGTGAACTTCAGATTCCTCCTGTCACATTCCTTACTCATTTTCAAAAAAAAAAAGTTGGAGTTCTAATTAGAATTGTAGCATATTTATACACTAACTTGAGAAAGTCTGACATTCAATGATAGAATTTAATAAATATATTGCTCACTATTCTTTCTAACTTGTCTCTTGTTTGTGACCTTCAATGTAATTTTGAAATTTTCTTCACTTAAATATTATAATTCATCAAATTTTTTCTTGGAATTGTACTTTTTATTCTACTATTGTGAATTTCTTCTTTAACATATTTAACTTTCAACTAATTATTTCTATAATTGAGAAGCTATGAATATCCATATTTCCTTATTAATTCTAATTAGTAACTTTATCTTATTAATTCTAATAGATGTCAGTGGTTTCTCTTAGGTTTACCAAATATACAATCGTATCTTCTTTTTTCTTTTTTTTTTTTTTATTTATTTGACAGACAGAGATTACAAGTAGGCAGAGAGGCAGGCAGAGAGAGAGGAGGAAGCAGGCTCCCCACTGAGCAGAGAGCCCGATGCAGGGCTTGATCCCAGGACCCTGGGATCATGACCTGGGCCAAAGGCAGAGGCTTAACCCACTGAGCCACCCAGGAGCCCCATGTATCTTCTACCAATAAATATACTTTGCTTCTTCAATAGGAAATTTAATTTATTTCATTTTCTTGCTTTATTGCATAGCTAAACCTCCAAAGAATGTTAAATAATAGTGATGATAGTGGGACTTGTGCAATGTATTTGAAATTAATTTAAAAATTAATTAAAAGTCCTAATTTAAGTATTCCATTTAATATGATATTGGTTTTTGGTTTTGAAAGATAGATTTTTATCATATCAAATTATATTATACTACAAAGATATTATTAGTAATAGCATCCAAATTTTAGAAAATGCCTTTCTGACATTCATTGATTAAATAAATTCTGTTTGTTGATATAATTACTTATGTTAGTAAAATCCAAATGTTTAGTTTTTTTCAATTTCTTTTAGTCATGGTACATTACTCTTATATTAATATATTTTTAAATTTATACTTTAAGCAAAATTGTATTGTCTTAAAAATTTTCAAAGTAAGGTTTTCCTAGCTTCATGACCTGAAATGAGACACTGGTTTGGACTGGCCCAAAGCTTTATGAATCAAAGTGTGGGTTTTAGATGGGTAACATTGACATCACCTGAACACCCATTGAAACTACAAAATCTTATGCCTCCCTCAACCTACTGAATTATAACAGTTTAACGGGATCCCCAAGTGATTTGAATGCACATTAAAGTTTGAACAGCACTGGTGCAAATAGCACATTGATTATCCACTTCTTAAAAATTGTATCACACTCAGGCAAAAACCATTTGTCTGTGGCACCCATTTAAAAGCGGTAAAAAGTGGTAAATCATTGATTATCTTCCCAAATTCTTGAGTCCTTTTCTACCTCTACCTTGAACCAAATTTGAATGTTATATTTTGCTAGGTAATCCTATGTTTCTTCTCACTTTTCTCCGCAAAGACTTCAAGATACATACACAAAATCTTCAAGGAAACGCTTCCAACATCTGTCGCCCTGCCACAGGACCTGTATCCCTCGCCCTTGAACACTCTTTTCTTTCTCTGTCAACATGCTTCTCATATTTTATTATTGTATCTTCTTTAAATGCCTTTTTCCTCTGTCAAACCTAGGAAGGAAAGAGATCATGTCTATTTTGCTCATTTCTGTATGTCTGGCACCAAGCAAAGTAAGACACATAGTAGGCATTCAAGAAATATGCCGAGTGACAACTGGATGGATGGATAGATGGGTTATGGGCGTGTTCTTAGAGTTAGTGACAGACACTTTGTATCTTCTGTACATTTTAGAGTGCCAGAAGACACTCAAATTGCCTTTTAAGATGTAAAATGCTTTGTAAACTTTCAAGAGGCATAATGACAGTGCTTGGGATATGATGATAAATGAAAAAAGACATAGTCTCCAGAGAATCCTACTTATAACTGATTTTGTTTTGACTATGACTAAACTCTATGACTTAGTCATAGAGTTTAATGAATTTTGGAACTCCTCTTATGTCCTCAACTTTCAAACCTACTTATGAAAATCCTCAGAAGCAGGAAATTGTTGCATAAAAGAATAGGTTTTTTGTTTTGGGTTTTGTTTTTTTTTTTTTCAAAATCAGACAACAATTATTTGCTACCAGGGCTAGAAGATAATTATTTGATAGCCTCAGCAGAACAATCTCAAGTCAAAAAAAAAAAAAAATATATATATATATATTATATGCCAAATATGAATGTGAAATAACAAAGCCAACTTCCTCACAAGACCATCCTAAAACCAAAGTCAGCACTGAGAGGACAATTGCCTAGAATGTGTTGAACAATATACCAAGTGCGTAGCTTCTGGAGAGGCATACATAGTGGGTCATCTTGACATGCCAGTAAAGTTCCAGTTCTTGTATTTGAACATTATCTCATTTATTCTTTCTGGGCATTCCCCAGTTTATGGCCGGATTGTTTCCAAATGGTGGTTTTAAAGTTGTTTATAATTCATGATATTGCTCCTGTGAGGGATGTGTTGGGATCCCAGGACAAGCCACAGGAAGCTGTTGGGTGAATACATAATGGAAACTTGGTATTAAGAAGCCCAGCCACGTAGTGCATCTGGGGATTGTATTCTGATCAGATGGGAGCCCAGAACAAATAATGAAGTAGACACCTGCATCAGTCAGGGTTCTCCAGAGAAACAAAACTGATAGGATACACATGTGTATGTATATGTGTGCATGTGTTTATTTTAAGGATTTGGTTTCTAAGATTGTACGGCTGGTAAATCTGATATCCACAAGGCAGAGCAGTAGGCCAAAATTTCAGATAAAAGCTGAGGCTGTGGTCCTGAATCCAAAAATCTGTAGGGTAGACCAGCAAGCTGGAGACTCAAGTAGGGTTTCTACATTGCATTCTGGAATCAGAATTCCTTTCTTCTCTGGAAAACCTTGGGCTTTGTTCTTCAGGCCTTGAAATGATTAAAGGAGGCCCACCACATGACAGAGGGCAGTCTTTTCTACATAAAGCCAACAAAACATAGGTGGTTATCACCTGTACAAGACATCTTCAAAGCAACATCTACACTCATATTTGAGCAAATGACTGGCCTCCTTAGTCTAGCCCACATGACAAGTCGAATGAAACCCTCACAGAGTGCCTGTCTCTGGACCCGTTCCACAACAGATGACCATCCATCCACAGCTTCAGGGCACTTCACACCTTCCTCCCATGCTCACTGTTCAAGCTCGTTCCAAGATTCTCTTGGTCCTTACCCCCCATCAACACACTCACTTTTTCGAAATTCAAACAATATTAAAAAAGCAATCTGGCTAGGTGAATTTATACTGTATGAGTGATAGCTAGAATTTCAGGAATCAATATTAAAACTCCCTGGGGTGGCTGGGCGGCTCAGTCAGTGAAGCATCTGCCTTCAGCTCAGGTCCTGATGCCAGGGTCCTGGGATCGAGTCCCACGTTGGGCACTCTGGTCAGCTGGGTTGGGGGGGTGTCTGTTTCTCCCTCCCCATCCTCATGCTCTCTCTCTCTTATTCTCTCTCTCAAATAAGTAAAATCTTTTAAAAAATTAAAACTTTCTGCCTTTTTGGAATGGAGGAGGAGAAATGTGTAGGAATAACTTATGCTAAACTAAGAGGTCACAAAACACATTGCGGAGGAACTGGCAGATGACAGAAGTGAGAAAAAGGCTTGGTCCAGAACAATGGGTCGGGGGTTGAAAAGAATTGTGACAAATTGGACAGTGCTTAACCCCGCTCCTCTCTGGCCAGGCCTCGCCACATGGGAGCAATCTCAGTGTTGCCAGATTTTTTTTTTAACTTTTTCAAGAAAAGCTGGAACTCCAGATTTTTATGTGAAATTTCCTGATAAAGAAAACACTCTGTGGGCTGCCAATTTGAGGCTCCTCCTCTAACTTTTTTCTTTGCTGTCCTCTTTCTTTCTGGTAATTCTGCATTCTCACGTCATCTAAAAGTTCAGAGTTTCCACAGTGTGACTTCCAGCCCCAGTGGGAAGTCTGGGTAGAAAGAGAGGAGAGGAGGAAGATGGGAAGAGGCTCATACCTACATATGGCTCATTTGTCCCAAGCTGGGGGTTGCAATTTTTTTAAGGTTTTATTTATTTATTTGACACACACAATAATCAAGAAAGAGCGAGAGAGCACATAAGTAAGGGGAGCAGCAGATGGAGAGGGAGAAGCAGGCCGCCTGCTGAACAGGGGGTCCAATGCGGGACTCGATCCCAGGAACCTGGGATCATGACCTGAGCCAAAGGCAGATGCTTAACCGACTGAGCCACCCAGGTTCTCCTAAGATGTTTTTGATATGTTCTTTTGAGATGCCCTTCCCCCACCCTGCAGGGTCTGGTGGACTTGGGCACGCACATGGGATTTATACATCAAGCTTAAGTGTCAGTCATAAGATTTTATTTGTGTTGAAACTCTGCTACGCACCCTTAGAATCACACAGCTCCTTTGGACAACAAAATTCAGTATCAGTGATGCCAGGACTATTTCAGGACCACACCACAAGGCTCCCTACACACAAGATCCTTGGAGAATAACAAGTGATCCTAATCAGACTAGTTTCTAGAAGGACGCTAAAAAAAGGAACCGTCATCCACTTACTTCAGCATCTCTACACACAGAGGTGTTTCCATATCTCTGTATTTATGTTTACTCAGGAAAATACCCAGGATCCTCAAGATGGGAAGGGTCTTAGCCAGTCCCAAGGGAGCAGGAGAGACACCCACTCATCCACTGCCTCGTCCGCTGTGGTCTCTCCTGCTGTGGTCTCCCCCGACCCCACAACCCTCCACTGGGGTATGGGGCCTAAGGCCATGCTTTCTTCTCTTCAGTCCTGTTGAGATTTATCCAAGGGCCTGTTAGGAACGTGGATGTAGTTGTACCAGCTTGCACTGCCACCAGCAGGGTGAGAGGGTTCCCCTTTCTCCACATCCTCATGCGGTCCATACATCCAATGGACAATTACTCAGCCATCAGAAAGGATGAAGACCCACCATTTGCATTGACATGGATGGAACTGGAGGAGGTTATGCCAAGTGAAAAAAGTCAAACAGACAAAGACAATTATCATAGGGTTTCACTCATACGTAGAAAATAAGCAATAGCTCAGAGGACCACAGGGAAAGGGAGGGAAAATTGAAGGGGGAGAAATCAGAGAGGAAGACGAACCATGGAAGACTCTGGACTTCGGGAAACACACTGAGGGTGACAGAAGGGAGAGGGGGTTGGGGGAATGGGGTAAGAGGGTGGTGGGTAATAAGGAGCCCACGTGTTGTGATGAGCACTGGCTGTTATACGCAACTAATGAATCGTTGAACACTCCATCAAAAACTAATGATGTACTCTATGGTGGCTAACTGAACATAATAAAAAATAAATAAATAATTAAAAAATTAAAGAGAAAGAAGGAAAGCAGATGTAGATTTTGCTCCAGAAAGCCCTCTGCTTTCAAAAAAGCATTGCAAGTGAAGTAAACTAAGGACAAAACATTTCAAGAACTCCGCCCTCAGACCAGGCAAGTAAGACAGACATTTCAGGAACTCTTCAGAGAGTCCCTTCTAAGCTGGAGACTCTGTTTGAGTTGCCATGAAGGACAATGCTTGGCAGTTCCCCTAAGGGTCAAAAATAATGCATGCATATAAAACTCAAAGTTCTTACTTAGATGGACCTGGACATCTTCTCTCTCTCTCTCTCTCTCTTTTTTTTAAGATTTTATTTATTTATTTGACAGACAGAGATCACAAGTAGGCAGAGAGGCAGGCAGAGAGAGAGGAGGAAGCGGGCTCCCCACCAAGCAGAAAGCCCGATGCGGGACTCGATCCCAGGACCCTGAGATCATGACCTGAGCTGAAGGCAGAGGCTTAACCCACTGAGCCACCCAGGCGCCCCTGGTCATCTTCTCTTAATTGAGAGGCCAGGGATGGACTTCCACAGCATCAGATTTCATGCCTTCGGTCCGCAATTCCGCGGGACTCTGAACACTTTCCTTAAAAATCGAAGGGAAATTTTGCCCTGCAATAGCCAATTATCCATAGTATGTCTGCTTGGTGGTCAAGCGGAGGAGTTCAAACACTGTTGCTTATCTCTTTTCACACACCTAAATCCATTTTCTGAAGAACTGAAAAAGACTCACCAGGCTTTAAAATAAAAACAGTGATGCAGTATTTAAGGAGGATTTGAATTTAATCCCAATTCTATGTAGATAAGTGATTAAGACACATACTGTCCTTTATTTGCTACTTTAGATAAACAAGGACAGATACACCTACCAGGGGTTCAGCTATTAGTGAAAATGCAGGAGAGCACAGCGTCAGTCTCCGAGGGATGTTGATGTGCCTGACAGTCAAACACAATGTTCTGTGCAACAACTCGAGGCAAACTATTTGTTTACGATCTCAGAAACCCTTTGGCGCGAGCACTGCAAATGATCAACCTTCATTGGCTTATCAAAGAGGTTACGGAATTAAAGGTCCTAAAATCCTGCTCAAAGGAGAGATTTGGCATATTTGTGGAAAGAAAAAGTATTTAAGGCAACTAAGATTAGCAACTTTCCTGTATCTGGAAGGTATCGTTTTGTTACCATGCTCTTCTGAATGTTTTTACATTGCACGCCTGATGCAATAATTTATTAGATAACAGGTCCTTTCTATGCCTCGTCTGTGGTGACTGATAAAAAAAAATGGCATTTTGAGGCATTGAAATAGGAGAATCAGAGAAATAAACCTTGTCAATGCTTCCTGTTTTTTAAAAAGTCTTCATGCAGAGAGTTTCAACCTAAGGCATATTGGAATAATCTAGAATGGTGTTTTAAAACATTAATAGTTTCAGCCCCAACCCAGACCATGGAAACAAATATCCTAGGTCATTTAAAACTGCTAGGAGAGCCTAAGGTAGGTGTGAGCCACCGGCTAATCCAATACATCAAAAGTCATGTCAAGGGGTTGCCTCATAGTTGAAATCACCTTTGAGATGATGCCCTTTCCGTAGGCACCCCAATAGCTAAAAACTAGAATGGGGTTGCTGGCATTTCTTCATACCAAATTCTGTACCTCATTGAAATGTCCCAGTGAGGTTCCACGGTAAAACAGGAAGAGGTAATTTTGAGCTAGAGCAGACAATGATATTTTTATTTCAATGGTATTTATTCTAGGGGCACCTGGGTGACTTAGTCAATTAAGCGGCTGCCTTCAGCTCAGGCCATGATCCCAGGGTGCTGGGATCAAGTCCCATGTTGGGGTCCCTGTTCAGCGGCGAGTCTGTTTCTCCCTCTGCCCCTCACCCCTGCTCCTGTCTCTCTCTCTCAAATAAATAATTTTTTAAATGATATTTATTTTAGGGATCACTTTTTTTATTTTTTAGAATAATTTTTAAATTTTTATTATGTTATGTTTGCCACCATACAGTACATCATTAGTTTTTGAGGTATTGTCCCATGATTCAGTATTTGTGTATAACACTCAGTGCCCTCCTTAATACCCATCACCGGGCTACCCCATCCCCTCTCCCCTCTGAAACCCTCAGATTTTGTATTTAGGGATCATCCTTAAATAAGGATCCACAGGTTTAGTTTGAATTGGGGGCAAGGGAGATCTGAGCAGACTCTCAGTTAAGCTCAACAGACGCCGTATCTGCTTTGTCTCTCATCCACCCGCCATTGTCTTGGAAAGCAGGCTGGAGTAGGCAATGGCTATTGCTTATTACTATTAATTTATAATTGAGCTGGTCATTTAGAAAGAGCCTTTCGTAAGTTTTCTGTATTAGTGTTTGCAGCTAGTTGTCCATATTCATCCATAAGCATCTGGTAGGATGGGTGGTTTTACCAGGGAATGGAAGACCACAACAGAAACTGGAATGGAAGCAGCCAGGTCATTTGTGTGAGATGTCCCCCACCCTTTCCATTCAGGCATAATTAAGGTTTAGAGAGGATGATGATGGAAACAAAATAAGAAGTAAAAACAACAAAAAATAGTACCCAATAAGCTGCCTTAGCGTCTTCATGTACCTCCTGGAGAACTTAGTCTATAAAATAAAATAAGCCCAACCCTTCATCTCTGACTCAGAACCTAATGGAACCCCAGTCATTACAGGGTTTCTTTTTTTTCTTTTTTAATTTTTTTTCCCTTCTGGGTAAAATTACAACAAATTGTGCTCAGATCTTTCATTTTCTTTAGTGTCACATTCTGAACACGATAAATTATAAACTATCTGAGGAATCTCCAGATGTTTGCAAACTAAAAGAGAAATGGTTGGGTCTTTTGTGCCTTTCCAGAACCCAAGCTTACTCTTCCCAGCTTCTGGATTCTACTTTCCTCAGAGACTCTGTGTGAGCGAAGAACTCTGGCAACTCCTGTCAAGGGGGGATCTGGTCAAATGTGGGACCCCTGGAGGGAGGCACTTTTCCAGCAAGAGGGAACATCCAAGATGAAGGAACACACTTGGCTCTTTCAGGAGATGACCCAAGTGGATGGAGTGTAACATCCTTCTCATGGCGGATCTGCATGCCGTGTTCAGGTAGCAGCCCAGACATCATCGTTCAGACCCCGTTCTTCTGGGCTTTCTAGCACATCACCCGGTTATGCCCCATGGCATTCCCCTCCTCCTACCATGTTTTGGTCCACTTATGTGATTTACTCATTTATCCTTTGTCTCCCCTCCAAAGGACAGCAGAGTAATTAAAAGAAGGAGCTTGTGTGTTCTGTTCACTATCTTATCCTCAGTCCCCATCACTATATCAGCTGTCATAGCCACTCAGTCAGCACCCATTGATGGAACAAAGTAATAAGCAAAAGTGTTGATGAGTGAGGGAACCAGTCTAGGAAGGCCATCACTGGAGAGTTTCCCAGGCACTCTGATGGGTACCGGTAGAGGGAGAGCCTGGAGAATTTGGGGCCCCTATGAGCCTAAACTGGAGCCCAGAGGAAAGGAGGGAGCTAGAGAGAAGACACTCCAGACCCTTCTGAATCAATCAACAGCATGTATGCAACCCTGATTTTGGAGAATTCACTGTAGCCCATGCCCTGGGGATACAAAAATAAATATAAAAATAAATATCACAGGGCACCTGCCAGGTCTGAGGCAGGGAGACCAGCTAACAGATGAAAGCACCATTTGGAAGATGTTAATGATAGTAAACATTCCTACCATCATCATCACACCCAGTAATTATAGCACTGGGTGCTAATCCAGGCCCTGTCCATGAATAAACTCACTGAATCCTCACAAAACCATATGAAGTTATCTCTATTTTGCAGATTTGGAAACTGAGGTTGTGTCAACCGTCCAAGGTCACAAAACCAATAAATGATGGTAGGGAGGTAAAAGATGAAGTGACTGTACAAAGGAATAAAATGAGAGAGAGTCAGAGACAGAGATAGAGAGAGAGCTCTCCAACGAAACAGCAACTTAAAGAATGAGGTTTATTTTTCTCTGGGGTGTTTGTCTCGTGGGAAACGTGGGAAATGCCACTTCATGTGGCCACTGTGGTCCCCCAGTCCCTCCATCTCGTCTCTGCATTCCCCTGGTTGGAGCCGACAGAGGGAAAGGAGCACATGAGAAGTTTCCAGTCCTGTCCCAGACATGGCACCACAGTACTCCCACCCACACGCCAGTGGCCAGGATCTGGTCACTCCACACCCCAAGTCACAAAGGAGGCTGAGAAGCACAGTTCTTCTCTAAAAAATGGCATGCCCAGCCAAGACTGCATTCTTATGGAGAATGAAGGTGATTAGACTGGGGTGGACGGAGAGCCATCTTTACTGCGGTGGGATAGCGGACAGAGCTGACACCCATACCCACACCCGATTCCCAGGCAGCAAGACTAGTTTGAGCAAATTAGTCTACCCCACTGTCCAGCAGAGAGGCAAGGGGTAAAGGCCAGAGCAGAGAAGATACAGAGAAAGATTGATTTTCTAAAAGAGGCCGAGCAGAGACTTAATTAATGCGTTACATGATGATCAGTCAATAATACTATTTCACATATTTCCAAATTGCTAAGAGAGTACATCTTAAATGTCCTGACCATAAAAAAAAAGAAATGATAATTATGTGATGTCATAGATGTGCTAACGCTAAGGTGGTAATCTTATATAAATATATATATTTATATATAAATATATATATTTATATATATATGTCTGATATATATCTGATAATTTTATATATATATCTGATAATTTTATATAAATATATATCTGATAAATAAATTATTTTTATATATTTTATTT
>PISX010032027.1:0-16668 GCA_004024625.1 Mellivora capensis
TTTAAACAGGGCATTGACCCAAAAGTAGACTTCCCTGCCGTGGTGGTACATCCAGATGTCTCTAGAATTCTATGACTCTAACAGTTAGGTCTCCCATCTGTCAGCTGTGTCTGCTTTTCAAATGCAGAAGATAAGGACCTCTGTAAGCTAGTAAAGTGGCTCCCTGGCTAGTAACTGTTTAGAAAATAACACTCAGAAAAAGGAAAGAAAAGAGCATTCAGTCTCTCATTATGCTTCTTCCTTGGGGCATAAATATAACTTAGTTGTAATCAGCCTATCCATTGTCTACTTAGTAAGTATTGCCTATCCACAGCCTCCACCACCCACCAAAGTACACCACAGAACAGTTCTAAAGAAAGTTCTAAGGCTTTCTGAGTTCAGAAGTCATCAAGCATGTTGCCCATCTGAAGAATCCCATGTTACTCAGGAATGGTATCTCAGGATCTCAACTTAGTATCTCAACTGCTCACAGTCATTACCCAGGAGCAGCTTGTGGAAAGTGTAGCCTTAATGGGAAAACACAATGATACATTTCAAAATGCAGCAGCTGGGGCTGTCAGTCAGATATACTTCCTGCAGTAGGAGATCTGAGAGAGATATTCTCATGAGTGCCACATTGAGTTCTATAAATAGAAGTGGGAGAGATGACATGAAAACAGCAGAGTAGGGAGCTCCAAGAATCAGTCCTTCCACTGAAGCAATCATTAAGCAAACAAAACTGGCAGAATTAACTTAAACTCTAGAATCTAATTTAAAAACTTATAACAATCAGAGTACTTAATAAAGACAGGGGATGTTAAATATTGTGCTGATTCTCAGAAATTCAAAAGGCATTTTTGTTTATCTGTCTGCTGTCCCTCATTCCCCAGTATGACAGTGGCCATGAAGACAGTGGTCAGCATTTCTCGTGTTACCTAGCTGGTGCCAAATGGCCATGATGGACCTTGTTCTAAAACACTGTGGTTATACATTTTGCATTTTGACCAGTCTTTGGTTTCCAGAGGGATCAGTGCAGAGGCTTGGTTTTGTTTTGCCTCCAACAGGCCAGAACAGTATCTCTGACAAAAATATTCACATATGTCAAAAGCATTTAAAGACATAATATGCATAGCTGTCTCAGGCAAGAGATGGAGAATGGGGAAAGCAGCAGTTGGACCAACAGATCTGGGAAAGAGAACACTGAAGAGAAAATATTTGGGCCATAAAGTCCTTGAAGGGCTACCATATATACCAGGGAATCACAGGTACAAGACACATGCCTAAAACTGGCTACATGCTCAGTAAGACCTGAACCTCTGGATCTAAGTCTCAAGGAAGAACTTGGGCTCTGCATAAGCAAGCAGGAAAGGCTAAGACAGAATTGTATGTAGGTAATTTGGCTAAGCAATGAAGGAGTGTCCTAACTCCAAGCCAATCTACAAAGACTGGGAGAGTTGTTTGTTGCTTCAGGATTTAAAAAAAAAGTTCTATCTGGTCATCTGTCAGGAGTTTTAAAAATATCTGGCTGATTGCTGAGATAATGAAACAGATGTTGGTGATCACACATGACAAAGAATATAGGCCTTGCAAAAACAGTTTGGGAATGTCAGTAAACAACTGGATGAGTGCTCTCAATAGCACAGAAAAACCTGGAGAGGGGAAGAATCTGATTTCCAGAGTTATCACATTATGATATTAAAAATGTCTAATTTCAGAAAATGTATATGGAAAGGCATACAAAGAAGCAGGCAAATATGGCCCATTCACAGGAAGAAAAAATAAAGTCAACAGCATCCCAGAGGAAACCCAAGCTTTGGGCTTATTAGACAATAACTTTATATCAACTATGAGCTTAAATGAGCTCAAAGAGCTAAAGGAAACCACAGACAATGAACCAGAAGGGTGATGTCTTACCAGACAGAGAATGCAATAAAGGGACCAAAATTATAGAAATGAATTAAATAGAAAAATTTGATCTGTAAAATATAATAGCTGAAATGAAAAATTCACTAGATTGGCTCAATAGATTTAAGCAGGCAGAAGAATCTGTGAATGTTAAAATAGGACAATTATCAAATTAGAGGAGCAGAGGAAAAAAAAGAATGAAGAAAAATCAATAAAACCTGAGCAACTTCTGGGGTACAGGCATTATGGCATTCTGCACAAATCTACATATCCAGGAAACACGATGAAATTCAAATAGAATCAATTCAGCAAGATCCACATCAAAACACATTATAATCAAAATTCAAAGCCAAAAAGAGAATCTTGAAATTTTAAAGCAGAAAGCAACTTATCTTGTAGATAGGATCCTCAGTAATATTAACAGCTTATTTTTCCTTAGAAACCTGGAGGTCAGAAAGTGGTGGGATGGCATTTAAAATATATGAGGAAAACCATAAATCAAGAATTCTACACCTGATCTTAGAAGAAAAGGTCTCAACTCATGATATTAGTTGTGGGTTTTTCATATATGTTTCTCTGACGTCAGGAACAAGATAAGAATGTCCACTCTCACCACTTTTTTCAACCTAGTACTCGAAGTCCTAGCTGCAGCAGTCAGACAAGAAAGTGAAATATAAGGCATCCAAATGGGTAAGGAAGAAGTAAAACTTTTTGCAGACAACATGATACCAAATATAGAAATCTCTAAAGACCACCAAATAACTACTAGACCTGATAAATGAATTCAGCAAAGTTACAGGATAAAAAATTCATATACAAAAATCTGTTACATTTCTATACACTAATTATGAAGTAGCAGAAAGAGAAATTAAGAAAAAAAATTTACATTTGCACCAAATAGAATAAAATACCTAGAAATAAACTTAACCAAGGAGGTGAAAGACCTGTACTTTGAAAACTATAAAACACTCATCAAAGAAATTAAGCAAATGAAACAAATGGAAAGATATTTTATGCTCATGGAATAGAAGAACCAATATTGTTAAAATGTTCATACTACCCAAAGCCATCTGCACATTCAATGCAATCCTTATCAAAATTCCAATGGTACTATTCATAGAACTAGAACAAATAATCCTTACATTTGTATGGAATCACAAAAGAACCTGAGTAGCCAAAGCAATTTTGAGAAGAACAAAGCTAGAGGTACCACAGTCCCAGATTTTAGATAAACTACAAAGCTGTAGCAATCAAAAGAATATGGTACTGGCACAAAAATAGGCACATAGATCCATGGAACAGAATAGACAGCCCAGAAATAAACCTATACTTCTATGGTCAATTAATCTACAACAAAGGAGACCAGAATGTACAATGGGGAAAAGACGGTCTCTTCAACAAATGGTGCCGGGAAAACTGAATAGCAACATGCAGCAGAATGAAACTTAACAACTTTCTTAGACCATACACAAAAAATAAACTCAAAGTGGATTAAATACCTAAATGTGAGACCTGAATCCATAAAATTCCTTGAAGTGAACATAGATAGTAAAATTTGTCAACATAGGCTGTAGAAACAACATTTACATATGTCTCCTTAGTCAAGAGAAGTAAAAGTTAAACTATTGGGAGTACACCAAAATAAAAAGCTTTTGCACAGCAAAGGAAAGCATCAACAGGACAAAAGGACAGCCTGGTGAATGAGTGAAAGTATTTGCAAATCATATATATGATAAGAGGTTAATATCCCAATGCTAAGTGAATAAATGAAATGCTAAGTGAAATAAGTCAGAGAAAGACAATTATCATATGATCTCACTCATATGTGGAATTGAAGAAACAACAGATGAACCTAGGGGAGAGGAAGGAAAAAATAAGAGGAAAACAGGGAGGCAAACCATAGGAGACTCTTAACTATAGGAACAAACTGAAGGTTATTGGAGGAGAGGTCTGTGGGAGGGAGGGGTAACTTGGTGATAGACATTAAGGAGGGCATTTGAAGTAATGAGCACTGGGTGTTGTATGTAAGTGATGAATGACTGAATTCTACCTCTGAAACTAATACAGTATGTATTAAATTGAATTTAAATTTAAAAGTTTTTAAAAGGGATAAAGAAAGCATATATGAACTATAAGATACCACAAGAAAAAACAACCTGTGAAATTATTTTCCATCATAGTAGCTTGTTTTCTTGTGCATTTGGTGATTTTTTTTTAAGATTTACTTATTTTAGAGAGAGCACACAAGCTGGAAGAAGGGCAGAAGGATAGAAAGAGAATCCCAAGCAGACTCCCTGCTGGGAGTCTGATGCAGGGCTCCATCTCATGACCTGAGATCATGAGCTGAGCTGAAATCAAGAATCAGACACATAACCAACTGAGCCATCTAGGCACCTCTGTATTTGGTAGTTTTTTATTGTGAGCTCATATTTGTTTTATTCTAATTGATTGTAATCCTGGGGATTTCTATAAAAAATGCTTTAATCCAGGGGTGCCTGGCTGGCTCACTTGGTAGAGTATGGGACTGTAGGTCTTGGGGTCACAGAGCCTACTTTTAAAAAACTGCTTTAATCCAGACATGAATTTTTTTTAATGCCAAAGTTAGGTGTACTATATCCTGGGAATGTGTTAACTCCTGGTTTAATCAGAAGTCTTGGGTTTGGCACCTTTACCTTGAGACTTATTCAGGGCTCAGTCACTTGAATGTGATGGCCCTTAGAGGAGTAGTACCTCTCCCGCCCCCCCCAGTATTTTCTTTCTGTTCAGGAATCTTTACTCCAGTTTTAATGAAGGGATTTAATTTGGTTACTATTTTTTGATTGAGGCTAGGGGGCCCTAAAAAATAAGATTTTCTTATTTTTTTAGAATTCTGTGATGTACTTTAATGTGTGTTTTATAGGCAGTCTAGTTGGGAGTTCCCTTTGGTATTTCTGGTTGATCATGCTGCCAGATGCCAATCCCTATTCTTTCATTTAATCATAGTGCCCTTCATTACCTCTCACCTAGAAGGAAGATACATCCTATCTTGCCATTCTTAATTTCACTCTCTCCAATTTTAATTTATCCTATATATGATTGCCAAATTGATGTATCAATGAACATGTTAGACATTTTAAATTCAAGGTACCTATAAATAAGAGTTTTGGGCTCAGGAAAGATAGGGATCCTAGAGATTTGTGAGTCACTGATATAATTATCAATGCCATGGAGTGGGTAAGATTAGTGGGGAGACTAGAGTAGTGAGTGTAAATAAAAGAGTACAATAACACATCAACTTCATGGAGTAGGCCGAGAAAAAAAAAAAACTAGGAAAGGAGACTAAGAAGATGAAATACCACAAATTGGAAAACAAAAGAATGGCATCTCCAAATGGAAGGAAGGAGGGGGTTTAAAGGAAGGGAAATTTATACGTTTAGATGTGGCCAGAAGGGCACGCAAGAGGAGGACTTACCATTTGTTTGATCATTAGAAGATGGACAGTTACTATTGCCAGAAAATTTTCAGTGTAGTGGGATCATATGCAAAATAGCAGTGATTGTATGAACAAGTAGTACAACTTGCAGTAATCCTCTGTCCTCTTTCTCATTACATCCTACCTCCAGTGAATATACAATGAATCAATCAGTAAGCTTCCTGGAACAAAAATAAACGCAATTACTTTCTGATCTTCCATAGTTGAAAGAAGTTCAGGTAAATACTGGAAAGGCTAGTAAGAAGGGCAAAGGAGGAGATTGGGGATAATAGTCATTAATTTTGTGTTGTACTTTACTAACTGTAGCTATTTTATTAATAAAATGTATATAATCTGTTAACTAATATTCCATATTTCTCATATGTTTTAGTTGAAGTATTTATATTTTACACTATTATATTTCACAATATGAAACAGAGAACAGGGAACAACTTGGTTACTTAATTCCTTGTTTCTGGAACCATAAAAACAAAATTATATCTGTGTAAATCTCAGCATTCAGATTTAAAAAAAAACAACCTTCTAAACCTCTGTGCAAAAAATATGTGATCGTGACATGCTTTACTCTCAAAATCTTAAACTTTCTGTAAAGGTAATTAATTTAAACTGTAGTTTTCATGTATCTTAGCATAAAGTGAAACTTTAACCATAAAGAATTATTGAAGTTATACTTCAGGGAAAGAGGGTATGATTGTGAAAAAAGAGTAGACAAGTATTACTTCACATATTTAGAAAATACTTTAAAATATTTGGAAACCACTTACTGTCACTTTAGAATAGCCTAAAATGTTTTTTTCCCCAAAACTCAAATATAACTTTTGTAATAATACATTTGACTTCTCACCTTTTACCTAAAAAATAGCAAAATGTAATTATTTCATTTGTTACCTTTATCCTGCTACATTTTCCATATCCTTATACTTTTCTCTTATAAAACACAGTAAATATAAAAATTATGAGAGACCTATTTTCTAAGCCAGCCTTTCCCCATATTTAGCAGCATCTGCTCTGGGTTCTACTTATCCCTGAAAGTTGCATTGAAGGCCTCTATAGGCTCTTTGCCTCAGCTCCTCATAAGTGCAATAACATTTCACATAGAAATCCCAACAGGCAAATTCCCTACTGTTTGAAAATACTTTTCCCTATCAGAAGAACGAAAAACAATAACACATAAATACATTAAACTAGCAGCTCTCTCCTTTTATGGTTTTGTTCACAACTAACATATAACATTTCTTTCCTTCCATATAGGTACCAGAGATTTGAAAAGGCATTTCTGTTAGCTGTTGACATTGGTGCTCGTGACCTGTTTATGGTGAGTCATTCCCAGAGATGATTTTGTTCCCTCAGTTCTAAGGCTGAGTAAGTTGTCAGCTTTTGTGACCATTAAAAAGGATTAGTGTCATTTGTGCCTTAGACACATGGTGGGAAAGCATTATTCCATCTTGGCTTGCAGCTTTCCCTTCATGAAACTGGTCAATAGCCATCTAGTCTCTTTTGACTTGTTGACATTTTCCTTGCCAGGGCCCAAAGGATATTTTATGTTTTCTAAGAATTTATAATTCTCGAACCTTTCTCTTCATGTACTTTGATGTGAGGGGATGACACCTTTCTATCTAATAAGCTTAAATGTCTTTTTAATCCATCCTCTAAAGTACAGCTACAGCAGTTAGGACATAAGGCAAAATATGTACGATAGATTTTGAATGTGCTTAGTTTGTCCCTTAGATTTTAGTGTGAAGTAACAAATTATGGATGTTCTCACTTGTATTTTTAAAGTAACCACAGGGCAAAGTAGATCCAGGGGGTTATAAATTCACATACACTTTAATCCTCCCATTTATTAGCTAACAGCAGTAAAATTGGCAGTTTCTTACAGATCTCTGTGCTCTGTATCAGTTTCTTACAAGATCTTTTACCACAATGTCACAGTGAGATCAGATGAAGGTGGTGTTCCTTTTCTGGTTTCCTAGCATATTCTGTTCCACAGAAACTTCACTGTCGTCAAAGAAACAATAAAGCAAAAGCTTCTTAAAAGCAAAAAAAATTCTGGAAGGCTCTTTTACCTGAATATTCTGCACAATGAAAACATTTTTGTAGTTTAAGCATTGATGCTTTAGATGTTAAAATGGGTTCTTGGCTTTAGGTCACTTGTCTTTGGGATGAGTTGTTTGAATTCTAGCTTTGCATCATTCATTTAAATTGCACTTTCATTGATCATGAAGAAAACCTTTCTAATTACTTCAAAAGTATGAACCTTCTGTTATTTAGCATCTGTATTTTGTATTTTCTTCTATCAAATTGAACAGGCATTTTCGTATATTGAGGGAAGGTTTTACTATTTGGCCAATATCTGTGCATGTTGACATCACAGTTCAGGAATTATAACACTTTTTTGATTTTTTGATCTCACTGACTTTATCTCTACTTTTTCACTTCTGCCTCTATTCACTCCAGTAAAGGTAGCTTTTCTTCATATTTCTTTACTTGCAAGGTTGTTTTTGGGTCTAAGGACAATGTACTGAAAGACTTTGTAAACTGGTAAATAGTATACAGATATCATGTGTTACTACTGTTAAGACAGAGCAACTATTGTTATTACATGCCTATGTAAAAAATAATGAAGACCTTAAACAGGGCCTGAATTATACGAATGTAAAGGAAGGGATATTTTGTAAGCAAAATCAAGATGATTCATCAAGACCTTAGATGAAAATAGAATATTTTGATTGTAAGAATAAATAATACTATAAAAAAAGTAAACAATATCATAAAGTATAGAGAAAAAAAGTAAAATCCACTTGAAATCTTCCAGTGTAGAAATGAACATACTTTAAAATACCTCTGTAAGTGAATGTGTGTGTTTGTGTGTGTATACTGTACTTTTTGTTTATAACTTGAGTTTTTTCATTCAGCAATATAGTTTCCCATATCGGTAAACATAAGTCTATCATTTCTTCAATGTTTATATTGTATTCTATTTTATGGGTGGTAGTGGGATAAAAACAGGCTTATGGGTAAATGGAACAGAATAAGGGGCCCAGAAATGAATCCACATTTACAGGTCAGCTAGTCTTTGACAAAGACCATACAACAGGATAGAATAGTCTTTTCAATAAGTAGTGGTAGGCAAATTGGCTATGCACATCCAAAAGAATGAACCTGGATCTTATATCAGTCACAAAAACTAACTAAAAATGAATTGAGGACTTAAATGTAAGACCTGAAACCATAAAACTTCTAGAAGAAAACATCAAGAAAAAGCTCTTTTACACTGGTCTTGGCAATGTTTTTTTCTGTGTCTGTTTTGTTTTTATAAGACAACAAAAGCATAGGCACAAAAACTAAAATATAAGTGGGACTAGGGGTGTCTGGGTGATTCAGTCAGTTGAGCATCTTATCTTGATCTTGGCTCAGATCTTGATCTTGTGGTCATGAGTTCAAGCCCCACATTAAAAAAAAAAAAAAAGATGGGATTGGGAGGGAGACAAACCATAAGAGACTCTTAATCTCACAAAACAAACTGAGGGTTGCGGGGGGGGTGAGTAGGGTGGTAGGGAGAGGGTGGTTGGGTTATGGACACTGGGGAGGGTATGTATTATGGTGAGTGCTGTGAAGTGTGTAAGCCTGACAATTCACAGACCTGTACCCCTGGGGCTAATAATATATGTTAATTAAATTTTTTTTAAATACAAAGAAAATAAAATAAATGGGACTGTGTCAAACTAAAAAGCTTCTGCACAGTAAATGAAGTAGTCAAAATAATGAAAAGGCAATCTACGAATGGGAGAAAATATTTGAAAATCATATATCTGATAAGGAGTTAATATCCAAACCATATGAGGAACTAATAGAAATCAATAACAAAAGAAATCAAATTATTCAATTAAAAAATGAACAAAGGACCTGAAAAGACATTTTTCCAAAGAAGACATGCAGTTGTCCAACAGGTACATAAAAAGGTATTCAATATCACTAATCACCTGGGAAATGCAAATCAAAACCACAATCTGTTAACACCTCATATCAGTTAGGATGTCTTTTATCAAAAAAGATATTATAATGGTGGACAAAAATGTAGGGAAAAGGGAACCCTTGTTCACTGTTAGTGGGAGTATAAATTGGTGCAGCCACTATGGAAAAACAATATGGAGGTTCCTCAAAAAATTAAAAATAAAACTACTACATGATCTAACAATTCCACCTCTGGGTAAATATCCAAAGGAAACAAAATCAGTATCTTGAAGAAGTATCTACCCCTGTCTACTGCAGCATTATTCACAATAGCTAAGATATGAAAAAAACCTAAGTGTTAACTGACAGATGAAGGGAATCTTGCCATTTGCTATATCATTGATGAACCTGAAGGTCATTACACTAAGGAAAATAAGCCAGATAAAGAAAGACAAATATTGTATGGTATCAGTTATATACAGAATCTTAAATAAATAAAAGCTAATTTCACAAAAATAGAGAGTAAACTGATAGTTGCCAGGGGCTGGTTAGTGCTCTTTGTGCTGTGTTTTAAAAATATTTTACTACCCCAAGGTCTTAAAAAAATTTTTTTTAAGATTTTATTTTTAAGTAATCTCTACACCCAGCATGGAGCTCAAAGTTAACCCTCCCCCCCAAATCAAAAGAGTTGCATGCTCTACAGACTAAGCCAGCCAGGTATCCCAAAACTTCTTTTTATCTTCCAGAATTTGTATTATTTTAATGTTAACATTCAAACCTACAATCCACCTCTGTTGATTTTTAAGAGGATATAGCTCAAAATTGATTTCTATCATATGTATATCCAGTTGACCTGTGACCATTTATTGACAAAATTGTCCTTTGTTTGCTGCTTTACAGGGTCACCTTTGTCATAAATGAGGTTCCCACAGAAATGCACATCAAAGTCATAATGAGATATCACCTCACACCAGTCAGAATAGCTAGTACAAAGTGACAAGAAATAACAAGTGGCAGGGGCACCTGACTGGCTCAGTCTGTGGAGTGTGCAACTCTTGATCTCGGAGTTGTGAGTTTGAGCCCCACGTTGGGTATAGAAATTATTTAAAAATAAAATATTAACAAAAATAACAAGTGGTGGCAAGGATCTGGAGAATGTTGGTGAGAATGCAAATTACTGCAGCCACTATAGAAAACAGTATGGAGGTTCTTTAAAAAATTAAAAACAGAAATACCATATGATCCAATAATTTTGCTACTGGATATTTACCCAAAGGAAATTAAAACACTCATTTGAAAAGATATGTTGCACCCCTATGTTTGTTGCAACATTATTTACAATAAGACAAGATATGGAAGCAAACCAAGTATCCATCCATAGATGAATGGATAAAGATGTGATACACACACACACACAAAATGGAATATTAGCCATAAAAAAGAATGGAATCCTGTCATTTGTGACAACATGGATGGACCCAGAGGGTATTATGCTAAGTGAAGTAAGTCAGGCAGAGAAAGACAAATACAATATGATTTCACTTATATGTAGAAGCTAAAAATAAAAACAAATGAGCAGACACCAAAGAGAAACAGAAAGAGGCTCATAAATAAAGAGAACAAAATGTGGTCATCAAAGTAGAAGGGTATGGGGGATGGGCAAAGTAGGTGAAGGGGGTTAAGAGGTACAACCATGTACATATAAAATAAGTTAGGGAGATGAAAAGTACAGCATAGGGAATATAGTCAATAATATTGTAATAACTGTGTGTGTTGAGAAATGGTAACTACACTTATCATGGTAAGCATTATATAATGTATAGATTTGTTGAACCACTATGTTGTTCACCTTCAAATAATGTAATACTGTATGTCAACTATAATTCAATAAAAATAAACCAATCAAGTGCCCACATATATGTGCAGGTCTACTACTAGACTCTGTCCTTGCTCCAGTACCAAACTGCCTTAATTACTTTATAAATATTTATATCCAATAGTGTAAGTCTTCCAAGTTTGTTTAAATATGTTGTTCTTACTCTAACTTGTGATAGATTCTTAAGGCATGGATTTTTCAGTTTCTGTTTCCTAATGTATGCATTCAAGGGTATAATTACCATTTAAGCATGGCTTTGATTGCATTCTGACAATTTTATGTGTCTATTTTTCATTATCATTCAGCTCAAGATATTTCTAACATTTCTGTTGGGAATTCTTCTTTGCTCTAGGTTTCTTAAAAGTGTATTTCCTAATTTCAAACAATAAAACATTTTCTAGAAAGACACACACCCCCCTTAACCTATTCTGTATTACATCAACCCTTTGAAATTTACTGAAATTCCCTTATGGCTCATTATATGGTCAATGGTAAGATTTCCATGTGCATTGAAGAGAATGTGCAGTCTACAGTTTATAGTTGTTGAATGCAGTGTTCTATATAAGATCAGATTTGTTAGTTATTATTTCAGTTCTTCTATATCCTCACTGTGACTAGTGTTTTAAAATTTTCCACTATAATTGTGGACTTGTCTTTTTTATTTGTTTTAACACTGTAATTAGGTGCATGCCAATTTAGAACTGTCATATTTTCTTGGTATATTGAGCCTTCATCATTATGAAACATTCTTCTATTTTCTAATAATGCTTCTTGCCTTAAAACCTGCTTCACCTCAAACCATATCTACACAGTTTTATTTGGTTTGTATTTGCTTTATACATCATATATGCATGTCTCCTTATATTTAAGTTGTATCTTCTATAAGCAACATTTAATTGTATATTTCTTTTTTTTTTTTTTTATTTGTCAGAGAGAGAGGGAGAGAGAGAGAGCGAGCACAGGCAGACAGAATGGCAGGTAGAGGCAGAGGGAGAAGCAGGCTCCCTGCCGAGCAAGGAGCCCGATGTGGGACTAGATCCCAGGACGCTGGGATCATGACCTGAGCCAAAGGCAGCCGCTTAACCAACTGAGCCACCCAGGCGTCCCTTAATTGTATATTTCTAATCAACAGTCACCTTTGTCTTTTAATTAGATTATTTAATTGAATTACAATATAAATAATACAACTGTGTTTGTCCTACCCTCTTTCTTTTCTGTTTGTCTCACGTATTCTATGTCCTTTTTTCTAACCACCCTTGCCCTTTATTATGTTAATTATATTATTCCATTTTTCCCTCCTATTTGCTTATTACTTACATTTTTCCTCTAATTTTTCTTTTGACTACAGTCCTTTTGGCGGATCTTTTTGTTCTGGTTTTTGGGTCTTTGGGCTTATCTCTGTTCTTTTTTTATTGAATTTTGGATACAGAATTTTAAAAATACAGTGATAATTTGAGGTTGTATACAATGTTGTTTTCCTCCAGAAAGAATTTACTTTTTCTTCTGGCAGATAGGGTAGGGGTTAAATGATACCTTAATATGTTCTGGGATTGAGTTTATTTGAAGATGAGTTTCAGTCTAAGAGCCAGTTTATTTCTACTTTATACTTACATCGAGAGTGAAGCACTGCAGGAATCTAGTTGGAAGCCCTGCCCTTTAGCAGACCCTGAAGTATAACTTTGTAGTCTTAGCCCACTGACTCTACCTAAAACTCTGTGCAGTTTCTCAGCTTCTCAAACACTACTTTCTGTTAAGTTTCTCACCCTCTTGGCCGCCAATTACATATTGGCAAATGCTTTGAAAAGCAAAAGCAGCACCAAATGTCAGGCTTACCTCTCTGGGCTTTACTTCTGTCTAGAATCGTGGTCCTTCAAATGTTCACTGTCTTGGTAGTTCTCCAATATCTTCAAACAGAATTTTAAAAATTATTTTATCCAGCTGTTCTAGTTGCTCTCAGCAAGAGTAGTTTTCTGATATATCCTTATCTGGGTAACTGGAATCAGAAATTCTGCAGAATATTTTTAGGTGAGTGAAGTGTTAAAATTGGTACTAGCTGCTTTCCAATTCTGGATAACCCCCTCCAGTGTGCTATTATGTTTGAACTATTAATCACTAAGAGCCTTAAATGTCACAAATTCTACTTTAAAGCATTACATATCATCAATTTTATGCCCAAAATGGGACAAATGAAATTTTATGTTTGTATATACTGGAATTTATTTTTCAGTTACAGTAAAAGCACCACCCCCCCAAAAAAAGAAAGAAAGAAAGAAAAACTAAGTTTTTTAAACTTTAACTTACTTTTTAAAAAGTGAAAAAAAATAATTTTCAGCCCTTCAAGTTGAAGAATTGTATTAATCTTATAAGGTTAATAATGCAGATCTTTCCTTTTAATAATAGCAGAAAATATTTGTGTTTATGCTTTCTTAAATTTATAGTCTGTCTTTCTTGAGAGCATGACAAGTGCTTTATGATTATCAGCAACAAAATCTTTACATCTCAAAATTAATGCAGTTAACTTTTCTAGAGCATCTGCAAAGGTCTTATACCAGATGATGCCTTATATAATGATATTATATATGTTAATATATAACATATATTATACCATTTTATCAATTTTATTAAATTTTCATAATAATCCTAACCAATAGAATTATTATACCTATTTATAGTTGATAAAACTGATTATAAGGAAAATTAAAAATTATGAGTCAAATTCAGATGTGTTTGACTCTAAAGTTCACACTATTTCCATTTATGCCAAACTACTTATATAAGCTAAAAATTTGGAAGTTTCCCAAAGCTCAGTGATTTATGACTTGATGACGTCCCATAACTAGGTTCAAAAACTATCCTTTTCCTTTTATTCTTTACCAAAAGTTATCTGTAAGAAAGTTTATTTCTTTTTCTTTATTTATTCTTTATTTCTTTATTCTTTATCAAAAGTTATCTGTAAGAAAGTTTACTGCAAAATGACACCTGATCTAGCTTAAATGATTTACAGAACCCTGGTTTATTTAAAGTATTATTCATCCAGATTAAGAGCTCTTAATCTATAATAAAAGGAAGTATACAGTGAATATTGAAAGGATCACAGAAAAATAACACCAATGCCCATTTCCCTATGTTTCATGCATGGCTCCAGGAAAGAATAGTTTCACATGTTTAGCAATAGTTTTCTTAGGGATAGCTGTGCTATAGGCCAAACATGACATTAATAGATCTTCCAGGACTTTTGAGTGTGCTTTTTGAGAACCCATCTAGATCTTGGGAGACACAAAGAGTATCTTTTATAGTCTCATTTGAACTGGATAGGTATAACACTTTAAGTGTCTGTCCCCAATTTCCTGTCCTTTATTTTTATTTTATGTTTATTTATTTGACAGAGAAAGACACAGGGAGAGAGGGAACACAAGTAGGGGCAGTGGGAGAGGGAGAAGAAGGTTTCCCGCTGAGCAGGGAGCCTGATGCAAGCTCAATCCCAGGACCCTGGGATCATGACCTGAGCTGAAGCCAGACACTTAATGACTGAGCCACCCATGTACCCAATTTCCTGTCCTTAAAAAAAAAAAAAGTTTCTCATTGAACCCTGAAGTTCAGGGTTGTTTGCTACCAAAACCCAAGCAAAAAGCAATAATTATTTAATCAATACTGGCTCAACTGTTTTTAAAATATTGCTGGTAAGGAAAGAGGATTTTCCACTTCCACCTAATGAACAAATTGGTTTTCATACATGCCCTCCTACTGTAAACTACTATAAAATTGAACAAAATATAAGACAACTATATTTAGGCATTGGACAATACATCCTGCAAGACTTTGCTTCTTAAAAAATAGGGAATACACAGATGGCTCTCTATATAATTTCTAGAGCAGAGACCAATAATGTCACTCACCTGGAGAGCCAAAGATAGGAGTTCAGAATTCAGAGATGGTGAGTGATCTAGAATTTGTGGGGCAACATGCCAGAATGGGAAAATCTTTATGAAGAGTGAGAACCCAGAAGTCTGCAAGGTGACTCCTGTGGGTCCTTGATGGAAGGCTAAGCCACAAGTACACAAAGCTTACCAAAGTGTCACTTCTTTGAGACTGAGAGCTAAATGGAGAGGCTGCTGGGATGCCTGAGTGGCTCAGTCAATTAAGCATCTGCCTTTGGCTCAGGTCATGATCCCAGGGTCCTGGGCTCAAGTCCCACATTGGGCTTCTTGCTCAGTGGAGACCTTGCTTTTCCCTCTGCGCCACCCCCCCCCCCCACCGCTTGTGCTCTCTTTCTGACAAACAAATAAATAAAATCTTAAAATAAATAAATAAATGGAAAGACTGCATGATGCTGAGAGGTGGTGGAATTCTGGATCAAAGTGAAGAACCTCACTGGGCATTTATATGAAACCACAGAAATGCTATGTTAGAAAATAAAGACCATATCCCAGGACAACGTACAAAACTGAAAGAGATTTGCCTTTAAAAATCACAAAACCTAACTGAACAAGTTCAGAAGAATCCACCACTAATTAATACCCTGCTAGTATAAAAATCAACATCCTTTGAAAGAAAGACAATATTACCCAAACTCTTTAAAATGTAATGTCCCCTATGTACAACACACAGTAACACATTAGGTGTGTGAGAAGCAGGAAAATGTGATGTATAATGAAGAGGAAAAGGAGCTAATGATAACAGATCCTGAGAGGACCCAGATACTGAAAGGAGAGGAAAAAAAACTTTGGAGCCACTGTTATAAATAAGTTCAAGTACTTTAAATGACAAGATAAGCATTATGATTGATTATATAGGGATTCTTAGCAGAGAGAAGGAAATTATTATTTAAAGGGGCACAAGAAATTCAATTTCTTTCATGAGTGTTCTGTAGTTCCTCGAGTACAGATCCTTTACCTCTTTGGTTAGGTTTATTCCCAGATATCTTATGGTTCTTGGTGCTATAGTAAATGGAATCGATTCTCTAATTTCCCTTTCTGTATTTTCATTGTTAGTGTATAAGAAAGCCACTGATTTCTGTACATTGACTTTGTATCCTGCCACGTTACTGAATTGCTGTATGAGTTCTGGTAGTTTGGGGGTGGAGTTTTTTGGGTTTTCCATATAAAGTATCATGTCATCTGCGAAGAGAGAGAGTTTGACCTCTTCCTTGCCAATTTGGATACATTTTACTTCTCTTTGTTGTCTGATTGCTGTTGCTAGGACTTCTAATACTATGTTGAACAGGAGTGGTGAGAGTGGGCATCCTTGTCGTGTTCCTGATCTCAACGGGAAGGCTGTAAGCTTCTTCCCATTGAGGATGATGTTTGCTGTGGGTCTTTCATAGATAGATTTTATGAAGTTCAGGAATGTTCCCTCTATCCCTCTACTTTGAAGTGTTTTAATCAGGAACGGATGCTGGATTTTGTCAAATGCTTTTTCTGCATCAATTGAGAGGACCATGTGGTTCTTCTCTCTTCTCTTATTGATTTGTTCTATCACATTG
>PISX010032028.1:0-16663 GCA_004024625.1 Mellivora capensis
ACCTCCATGCTGTTTTCCAGAGCGGTTGCACCAGCTTGCATTCCCACCAACAGTGTAGGAGGGTTCCCCTTTCTCCACATCCTCGCCAGCATCTGTCATTTCCTGACTTGTTAATTTTAGCCATTCTGACTGGTGTGAGGTGATATCTCATTGTGGTTTTAATTTGTATTTCCCTGATGCCGAGTGATGTGGAGCACTTATTTCATGTGTCTGTTGGCCATCTGGATGTCTTCTTTGCAGAAATGTCTGTTCATGTCCTCTGCCCATTTCTTGATTGGATTATTTGTTCTTTGGGTGTTGAGTTTGATAAGTTCTTTATAGATTTTGGACACTAGCCCTTTATCTGATATGTCATTTGCAAATATCTTCTCCCATTCTGTCAGTTGTCTTTTGGTTTTCTTAACTGTTTCCTTTGCTGCATAACACACACTTTTGAAGATAATTTGAAGATAATCTGACATCCTTAGGATATTGTGTCTTCCAATCTATGAACAAGGTATATTTCTCTCTTTATTTAGGTCTTCTTTAACTTCTTTAAAGAATGTATATTTTTCTGTGTAAAGATATTATACACTGATATTGATCTGAACATTGATCTGTTCCCAATGTATTCATTTTTATGAGACTATAAATGGTTGCTTATTTATTTCATTTTACAACTTTTCTGCTGATAATGCAGAATTACAATTGATTTTTCCTCATGATCTTCTATCTCATACCTTGCTGATCTTATTTATTAATGCTAATAACTTACCTGTACATGCTTTTGGATATTCCTGTAGAGAACTATCTGCAAATAGTTGCAGTTTATTTCCTCATTTCAATATGTATTCCTTTTCTTATTTATTTATTTATTTTTAATTTTTTTAAAAATTTATTTATTTGTCAGAGAGAGAGGGAGAGAGAGTGCGAGAGAGCACAAGCAGACAGAGTGGCAGGCAGAGGCAGAGGGAGAAGCAGGCTCCCTGCCGAGCAAGGAGCCCGATGTGGGACTCGATCCCAGGACGCTGGGATCATGACCCGAGACAAAGGCAGCCGCTCAACCAACTGAGCCACCCAGGTGTCCCTGTATTCCTTTTCTTAAATTCTTGCACTGACTAGCATTTCCAGCACAATGCTGAAGAAAAGCAGAGTAGGCATTCTTATATTTCACATAAGAACAATCCCTTTACTTTCAATTTTTGGGGGGTTGTGTCTCTAGTAATATAGGTGGATTTTTAAAAAAATATATAAAATTGTGATAGAAAAAATTGATTCATTAAAATTTGATTGCTAGTAAAATTAAACAAAAGGGTGTCAGTGTATCAGAAATACTTATCCTTGAGCCAGACCCAAATACAAATAAAAAATAATCAAAGAAAAATGCAGATATAGTGGAAAAGCAATATCTAACTCATTTATGACTGCAAAATGAACAAAACTGAAAAATGGGCCTAAAGTGGTTCCAGAGCATGTGCTACAGCAGAATCACTCTGAGAAAGTATTAGACAGGAAGAAAGGAAGGAGGGAGTTTTGGATTTTGCATAAATATATAAATCCAAGCCTGTTTCACAGGAATGCTGTGTCCCTACTGTTTCTCACATTGACTCTGATAAGGACATTGTAGCTATTATGTTCATATTGATCTCTCTGTTTTCATTATTCCCATCCCTAGGAGGAATCATGAACTAAAGAAAGACAAATGGTCACTCTCCTGCTGCCCTGACTAAGAGTTGACTAGGACAAATTGTGTAGCCTGTTGCTTAGATTGGCCTACCTGTCCTTACCACTGCCCAGGAACTAACACAGAGAGTCAACACACTTGAAACTACTAACATATTTATTCCTGCCCTCTTATGTCATTTTTCTAATTTACAGTTCTTTATTTTTTACTGTTTTTGCTTTCTTGCCTTTATTCAGATTTTCTTTTCCATTTTTTACTCCAGAAATTTGAAAAATATAATATTTTTATCCTTCTTATAACTACCCTTCAATTTTGAAGAAATATGTTTTCATTTAAATATCAGCCCCATGGCCAAGATATCTCCATCAATATATATAGGCTTCTCCACTGGTCACCATCCAGCATTACTCCAATACATACCCTACTATCTGAAGGGAAAATCTGAGAATCCAGTTCCAGATGACCAAATTATTTTTCTCTACAAATCAACCATTACTTAGACTTTACTATTTTGTTTGGTCTTTTTCAACACTATTTCATCTACCCATCTCTCCTTCTTCCTTTGGATTCATTTGCAGGATAAAGGTAGAGAAATGGATTTATGATAGTCTTCAAATCAAAATCAGTATGAAAACCACCAAGTAAGAATCAAGAGGACAGGGCTGTGAAAAAAGAAAGTTTCCACTGAAATAAGAGGCTCAGGAACATTGGACACCACTGCTTCCTCTTTCCAGAAGAGGATGTGTATAGATAATACTGTCTTTTGGTTAAAAATCAAGAGAGCCAAGTATTTGTTCCCACTAAGAGAAGCACATACATTATTTCTGACTGGTGACCTCAACCTCGAGAATAAATGGTCAAAAACATAGGAAGGTTTGAGTTTTCCCAGGTCCAACAGAACCTTTCTCTGCCTGGCTATCATCTCCAACAGCTGCATATCCCATTAAGAACATGAGGGCCATGAAATGATGCACTAGGACATATTCCATCTGATATGCTCTGTGCAACCTCATTCATAACATCATGTGTATCCTTAATTAATTAAATCAGAAACTTAAAAAAGATCTTTGCATGAGCAAGAAAGGAAAGGATCATTTTCTATAACCCACAACCCAACTGAAATACCCCAAGTGATAAACTTTGAGGCCTTGTACATCTAAAAAATATCTTTTTTCCCTCCCACTTAAATGCTTTGGGGATTAGGTGTAGTATTCTAATCAGTTAAAAATTTATTTTCCCTATCTTTCAAAGTGTTGTTTCATTGCCTTCAGAGATTGTTACAATAAGACATCTGATTTTGTAGATGCTTTTTTTTTCTGCTTGAAAGCTTTATAGAAAACTCTCTTTATCCTTTCTTTGTCTTCTCAAGTTTCACCATAATGTATTTAGGTGTAGGCCTTCCATAATTTATTCTACTTGGACTTGGTGCATTGTTGTAATGTGAAGATTTCGTCCTTTCAAGCTCTGGGAAACTTTTCTTCTTTGGTTCCTTTATTTCCTCCCTTCCATTTTCTCTATTCTATCTGGAATTCCTATCAGACAGATACTGAATTCCTGAATCTATATTCCACGTGCTTTTTTTCTCACTATTTCTAATCCCTTGACCTTTCCTCTATGTTCTCAAAGAATTTCACAGCTTGCTCTTACAGCTATTTTGTACTTTGTGTCACTGTGTTATTTAGCCCAGATATTGTTCTTCATTTTAACAATCACAGGTTTAATATCCAAGATCTGTTTCAGAGTCAAGGATGCAACATTCTCAAATCTATGAGAATATAGTTGTTCTAAAATGTTTCTCTGTTTGCTGTATTAACTGAGTTTTTCAGTATTAGTTTTTCTATTTCCTTAAAGTTGGTAATTCCTTTTCATGGTATTGATTTTTCTCAAGTATTTGGTGAAACTTGGTGGCCTAATCACTTCTACTTGAAAATTTCTACGCTTCCCCCCATCATTCCTTGTATATGTTGAAAGTGAGCCTGGAATTCCTTACTACCAAAACATCCATCTATTGTGATTACTGAGGTGTGTTTTTCCACAGATTTATTTGCATTTGGAACATATGTGCCTAGTCTACCATTGAGTTAATGATGACAGAGGTAATATAGTGTGTTCTGTATTATTCCATTTATATAAAGTTCAGACAGACAAAACCAATCTATGCTGTTAGATATTGGGATAGGAGTTTTCTTTAGGAGTCTAATGACTGGAAGGGGGGGGAAAAGGGCTTCGTGGAACTTGGTAATCTGTTTCTCTACCTAAGTACTGGTTACACAGCTATATCAACTTTGTAAAATTCATTGAGGCATGTATTCACAACTTGTAAACTTTTTGTGTTGTACCTCAAAACTTTTTTTAAAAACTGAATTTAGATAATTTTTTTAAAAACAAACTGTTTTAAATACTTTTTTTTAAAAGATTTTATTTATTTGTCAGAGAGAGAGAGAGATCCAGAGAGCGAGCACAGGCAGAGAGGCAGGCAGAGGCAGAGGGAGAAGCAGGCTCCCTGCTGAGCAAGGAGCCCGATGTGGGACTCCATCCCAGGACGCTGGGATCATGACCTGAGCCGAAGGCAGCCACCTATCCAACTGAGCCACCCAGGCGTCCCTGAATTTAGATAATTTTGAACTCCCTATTGTCTTTATATAGAGAACTTTTCACTTACTTTTAACCATAGTTTTAACCATACTTACTTTAACCATAGTTTTAAAAACAAATTAATAAATATGTCAAAATCTGGAAAATTAGATCACATAGTTATATACTGCAAAATACATGCTAGGGCCTCTACTTGTGGAAATGACAGCATCGGTTATGCTGAGCAAGTAGACAAATGGAACAAAAAATGAAGATACTGAAGACTCTGAAGACTTACCAGGCCAAAAACTGAGAAATACAGAGGTTAAGAGAGGTAGGCCCTGCATTTGCCCATTTTGGAAGAAGTGCTTTTGACAGCCTCTCAGGAGGAGGGAGATAGAAACTAGAATCCAGAATCAACCAAGGTAGAGCAGAAGAGGAAGGAGGGCACAGGGGAAGCACAAAGGAAAGGAGAGAATCAAGCAAATGGATTGTGAACCTCCCTTGATTTGGCTTGGGACCTTAAAGAACTGCAACCTACAAGAAAGAGTGGACCAGAAGTAGGTAAGTTCTTGAACAGACTACACCCATTTTAAGAGCAAGCTGAAGATGTCATAGGAACAAGAGGCTGGACAAGTTTCCCAAGGGGCATATTAAATCTGAGACTTGTGAGAGAAATAGAAGTGAGCAATTTTCCAGGCCAAAGTGGAAATTGGAGAGGTAAAGAGTAGAAGAAGGAAGAAAGCATTCTAGAGATAGTAGTTATCTGTATCAAGGCTAGAGACAATCTGAAAACTCACATATTGGTAAGATAGGGGCATGAAAACATAAGAATTTGAATAATTAGAGTACAGTTAGGACAGTTAAGAGATGTTAAGAGGGGAAGCTGAAGCTGGGTGAAAAGATGTGGTCAATGTAAGATAAGTTAAAAATGTAAAATCAGTAATACATTATGAGATTAGGGCTATAGTAAAGATAAAGTATATCAAGGCAAGTTCCCATGTTTATTTCTGGTATAGGCAGCTTAAAATAGAAACCATGGCATCTTACTTTTGAGATTCAAGGCAAACATGATTCACTTCTCATTACATTTACCTTAATAAGCTTAAATTACTTGTTCTATATTCCTAAAACCAGATTCTATACTTTCGTGTTCAAAGTCCTTAAATAGTTCTCTTGTACATATAATCAAAATGTTAAAATCTAGAACATGATCTATAAGGCCATCTACGATTTTTCTCCCTCCTACCCCAAATCATCTTCTCACACTTTGCCTCTTACCTACAACACTTAAGTTTATATAGCTTTCTTTAGCTCTATAAAATGTCAAGATCTTGGCCACACAGAGTCTCCTGTATGATTTTCCTTCTGTATAAAATTACAATTTCCTTCCACACTTTATATTTTAGGTCTGAAATTATATATCATCCTAGCACACATATCTTCAATGACTCCCCCATCCCCAATTCCTTTTAGGTCCCTGGTTATTCTTCATGCCTTATTTCTGACTATATATTTAAGTTTACATGTTTGTCTGTCTCCCCCTCTAAACTATGTTAGGGCAATGATGTTATCTATTTCATTCCTAGTATATATCTGGTACCTACTACAGTGTACAGTGGTATACAGGAGGTGTTCAAATACTCAATAAATGAGTGAATGAATGCATACAGGAAGAGCAGATGTGAAGGGAGAAAAATTTCAGTTTGGATATTTTTTTAAAGTTTTTTTTTATTTTATTTATTTGACAGAGAGAGATCACAGTAGACAGAGAGGCAGGCAGAGAGAGAGAGAGAGAAGCAGGCTCCCCTCTGAGCAGGAAGCCCGATGTGGGACTCGATCCCAGGACCCTGAGATCATGACCTGAGCCGAAGGCAGCGGCTTAACCCACTGAGCCACCCAGGCGCCCCCCCCTTTTTTTTTAATTTAAAGATTTTTATTTATTATTTGTCAGAGAGAGAGAGAGAGGCAGCCAGAGGCAGAGGGAGAAGCAGGCTCCCCACTGAGCAAGGAGCCCGATGCGGGACTCGATCCCAGGAGGCTGGGATCATGACCTGAGCTGAAGGCAGCCGCTTAACCAACTGAGCCACCCAGGCGTCCCTGGATATTTTTAATGTGAAATATCGATGCAATATCCAAGAGGAAATGCTAAACTAAAAAATATAACTCTGGATTTCAGGAGAAAGACGTAGGATAGAAAGATTGATTTGGGAATAATTAACAAGTTGATAGTAACTAAGTCACTGAAGGGTTGAGAATATACAGACAGAAGAAATTTTAAACAGAAGGGAAGGGAGGCTAAGAATAACAGAACAATCAAACTTTTATTTGACATAATATTGGAAGTCTTAATCAGACCAATTAGGAAAGGAAAAAAAATAAGAGGCATTCAGAATTGAAAAGAAAAAGTAAAACTCTTACTATTTGCAGACACATGATTTTATGTATAGAAAACCCTTAAGATTCCACACACAAAAAACTATTAGAATAAACGTATTCAGTGAAGTTACAAGGTACAAAATCAACATAAAAAAAATCTGTTGTATTTGTATATACTAACAATGATCTATCAGAAAGAGAAATCAAGGGGTGCCTTGGTGGCTCAGTGGGTTAAAGCCTCTGCCTTAGGCTCGGGTCATGATCCCGGGTCCTGGGATCGAGCCCCGCATCGGGCTCTCTGCTCAGCGGGAGCCGGTTTCCCCCCACTCCCTGCCTGCCTCTATGCCTATCAAATAAATAAATTTGATCTCTGCCTGTCAAATAAATAAATAAAATCTTTAAAAAAATGTAAAAAGAAAGAGAAATTAAGAATAATTCCATTTATAACTGCATCAAAAAGAATAAAGTACCTAGGAATAAATTTAACAAAGGAGGCAAAAGACCTGTCCACTGAAAACTGTAAGACATTGGTGAAAGAAACTGAAGATATAAATAAATGTAAAGAGACTCCTTTCCCATGGATTGGAAGAATTAATATTATCAAAATGCCCATGCAACCCAAAGCGATCCATAGTTTCAATGCAGTCTCTATCAAAATTCCAATGGCACATTCCACAGAAATACAACAATCCTAAAATTTGGATGGAGCCACAAGAGATCTCAAATAGTCAAAGCAATCTTGAGAAAGAATAACAAATTTATAGGCATCATGCTTCCTGATTTCAAAATTATTACAAAGCTGTGGTAATTAAAACACTGTGTTATTGGCATAAGAACAAACACATGGATCAGTGAAACAGAATAGCGATCCTAGAAATAAATCCTTGCATATGACCAATTAATTAAAGACAAAGAAAGCAAGAATATACAATGGAGAAAGGAATTTCTTCAATAAATGGTATTGGGAAAACAGGACTGCCACACACAACAGAATGAAATTAGACCATAACCTTACAGCATGCACAAAAATTAATTCAAAATGGATTAGACTTTAATGTAGGACCTGAAACCATAAAACTCCTAAACTCACAAAGAAAATATAGGCATTAAACTCCTTAACACTCATCTTGGTGTGACTTTTTGGACATGACTCCAAAGACAAGGTCAACAGAAGCAAAAACAAACAAGTGGGACTACATCAAATTAAAAAGCTTCTGCACAAAGCAAACCATCAAGAAAATGAAAAGCCTACCTACCAAATGGGAGAAGATAATTGCAAACAATGTATCCAATAAAAGGTTAATATCCAAAATATATAAAGAACTCATATAACTCAGGGGCACCTGGGTGGCTCAGTAAGTTAGGTGTCTTCCTTCAGCTCAGGTTGTGATCTAAGGGTCCTGGGATTGAGCCCTGTGTTGGGTTCCTTGCTCAGCAGGGGGTCTGCTTCTCCATCTGTCTCTGACCCTATTCCCTGCTTGTTTGTAATCTCTCTTAAAAAATAAGAAAATAGTAAAATAATTTTTAAAAAGAACTCAGTTAACTCAATAACAATGATAACAAAAACCAAAAAAAATCTAATTTAAAAAAATGGGTGGAGAACCTGAACGAACATTTTTCCAAAGAAGACATACAGATGGCCAAGAGTTACATGAAAGGATTCCCAACATCACTATCACCAGGGAGAAGCAAATCAAAGCCACAGTGAGATATCACCTCATACCTGTCGGAATGGCTGTTATCAAAAAGCCAAGAAGTAAAAAGTGTTGGTGAGGGTGTGGAGAAAAGAGAACCTTCATGCACTATTGGTGGTATATAAATTGATGTAGCCATTATGGAAAACAGCATGGAGGCTCCTCAAAAAGTTAAAAATAGATATGCCTGGGTGGCTCAATTATTATGCATCTGCCTTTGGCTCAGGTCATGATCCCAGTGTCCTGGGACTGAGCCCCATATAGAGCTTTCTGTTCAGCAGGGAGCCTGCTTCTCCCTCTCCAGTTCCCCATGCTTGTGTTCCCTGTCTCACTATATCTCTCTGTCATAAATAAATAAAATCTTTTTTAAAAAGTTAAAAATAGAACTATCAGGGCACCCGGGTGTCTCAGTCAGTTAAGCAACCAACTTTTGATTTCGGCTTGGGTCATTATCTCAGGGTTGTGAGACTGAGACCCACATGGGGCTCCATGCTCAGTGGGAGGTCTGTTTGGGATTCTCTATCCCTCTCCCTCTGCCCCTCCCCCTGCTCATGTATGTACTCTCTCTCTAAATGAATAAATAAATCTTTAAAAAAAATTTTTTTAAATAAAAATAGAACTACCATATGATCCAGCAATTCCACTTCTGGGCACTTATCTGAGGAAAAGGAAAGTACTACTTCAAGACATGCAATAGTAAATTTGCATCCCTATGTTTATTACAGAATTCTTTACAATAGCTGAATAGATAGGGAAACAACCTAAGTGCTGATGGATGGATAAAGAAGATGTAGTATATATACATATGAGATGTAGTATATGTACAAATATAATACATATATATATATAATAAAATACTACTCGGCCATTAAAAAACAATGAAATTGCCTTTTGTGTGTGACAACATGGATAGATTTTGAGGGTTTGAAGGTATTATGATAAGTGAAATAAGTCAGGCAAAACCAAATAGTGTTTTGATTTCACTTACATGTGGATTATAAAAACAAATGAAACAAAACAAGACTTACAGATACAGAAAACAGATTGGTGGTTGTAGGGATGTGTGAAGGGGATGAAAAGGTACAAAATTACAGGTGCACCTGGGTGGGTCAGTCAGTTAAATGTTTGCCTTTGGCTCAGGTCATGATCCTGGGGTCCTGGGATCAAGCCCAGCATCAGACTTCCTGCTCAGCAGGGAGTCTGCTTCTTCCTTTTCCTCTGACCCTCCTCACTTCCACTTGTGTTCTCTCTCAAATAAATAAATAAAATCTAAAAAAAAAGAAGAGGTACCAAATTCCAGGATATAATGTATAACAAGGTGATCATAGTCAGTATTATTGTATTGTTGCATTTTTTGAAAGTTGCTAAGAAAGATCTTCAAAGTTCTCATCATAAGAAAAAAAAATGCTATGACTCTACATGGTGATGCAAGGGTAACAAGATTTACTGTAGTGATGATATCATGTTTCCAAATATCAAATTATATTGTACACCTAAAACTAATATAATGTTATATGTCAATTATGTTTCAATTTAAAAAAAGAAAGAACAAATTAATAGGAGGTAAGTTAAGTGTGTGATATATAAGTACATATACCATTGAACATATTACAGGCATACCCCATTTTATTGTACTTCGAGTTCTTATGCCTTCATAGATATTGTGTTTTTTTTAGAAATTGGAGATTTGCAGCAACTCTGCATTAAGCAAGTTTATCAGCATCATTTTTCTGATAGATTTGCTCACTTCAGGTCTTTGTGTCACATGTGGTAATTCTCACAATATTTCAAACGTTTTCATTATCATTGCATTTGTTTTGATCATCTGTGATCAGTGATCTTTGATGTTACTATTGTAATTGTTTGGGGGAACCATGACCCCTACCAATACAAGATGGCAAACTTAATCAATAAAAGTGTATGTATGACTGCTCTGCTGCTGAGATGTTCCCTCATCTCTCTTCCTCCCCTTGGGCCCATTTTCTCACACACAACAATATTTAAATTGGGCCAGTTAATAACCCTGCAATGGGCTGTAAATGTCCAAGTAAAAGGAAGAGTCACACATCTCTCACTTTGCAAAAAAAAAAAAAAAAAAAGCTAGAAATGATTAAGCTTAGTGTGGTAGGCATGTTGAAAGCTGAGATAGACCAGAACTAGTCCTCTTGCACCAGTTAGCAAAGTTACAAAGGCAAAGGAAAAGTTTTTGAAGAAAATCAAAAGTGCTACTTCAACAAATACATGAATGATGAGAAAGCAAAACAGCCTTATTGCTGATATGGAGAAAGTTTTCGTGGTCTGCATAGAACCTCAAACCAGCCACAACATTCCTGTAAGCCAAAGCCATTATAATACAAAGCAAGGTCCTAACCCTCTTCAGTTCTATATAGGTTGAGAGGAGGTGAGGAAGCTGCAAGAGAAAAGTTTGAAACTAGCAGTGGTTGGTTCATGAAGTTTAAGAAAAGAATCTGTCTTCATAACATAAAAGTGCAAGGTGAAGTAACAAGTTCTGATACAGAAGTTGCTGCAAGTAGGCCAAAGATCTAGCTAAGATAATTTATGAAGGTGGCTCCTCTAAACAAGATTTTCAAGGTAAACTAAACAGCCTTCTATTGGAGAAGATATCATCTAGAACTTTCATAGCTTCTAAAGATTCAAAGGACAGGGAAGGAGTTAAGATGGCAGAGTAGTAGAGGGACCCTGTGCTAGCCTGTCCCTCAAACACACTAGATCAACATCAAATTATTTTGAACAAATAGGAAATCAATCTGAGGATTAAGAAAACAATCTGCACAATTGGAGGGAGCAAACATAGCAGGTTTGAGGTTGGAGACATGAATTAGGGGAGAGAGAAACTGCACTGCTGCAGAGCCCTTTTCACAGAGAGAAGTCATGGAGAGAGTGGGAGAGAGAGCAGTGTGTAGGGTTTGTTCAAGATGCCATGGTAGGGAGATCCTTTGGATCATCCTGTAGACAATGTTACCCTTCCTGGAGGACATTTGGAAGAGGGTATATTACCTCTCCAAGGACAAGTCAAGTTGGTCTCCACTGAGTGTCCATTTGACAGCAGGGAACAGAGTATGTGCAGAGGGCGATAACCTGGTCACAGCTTTTCGCTGTGCTTCACTACAGACTCCTGGCACCTGTACAGGCATGTGATTGCTTTTCTGGGACAGAACAATGCTGGGCACAGCACTGCAAAGCTCTTGTCCAGGGTTGAGGAGTGGGTCCACTCATTGCTGGGTCCTTTAAGATTTGGGGTCTTGAATCCCAGCCACTGGCCAGAGATAGAACACAGAACTGTGGCACTGGGCATGCCAATGGCCCAGGCACAGATAGGTTGAGTGTAGGGATCCAATAAAAGCCTGGGACACAGTAGGGGAGACTGTTCCCTTTCCTTGAGGGCCTCCTGAACAGTGGTGGTGGCAAGTTTCCCTCCCTGGGGACAAGTAATGCCATCCTCTACCCCCTTACCCACAAGCACAGCTGGACTTTAGAGAGAAACACAGAACCTCCATGAGAGGCTGAAATCACTTATACCAAACCCCACTCCCCTACACCCCACAAGCACATCTTTACAAGGGCAGGTCTGACTGTGAGCCAGTAAAGCAGAAGACCAACACAGAAGACCAACACAGGCCCCAGCATGTACCAAGTCTACTGATCATAGAGTGCTCCAAAGTGTCAGCTTCAGTTCTGGCAGGACTAGGACCAGGCTTTCTTCTTATTTTTTTTTTCATTTTATTAAATCTAATTATTTTTCTCTTTTTTCTTTGGAATCAGGCTTATAGTTTTTTGTTTGTTGCTTGGTTTGTTTGTTTTCTTTTATTGTTTTTTGAATCAGGCTTTTTTTCTTCTTTTCTTTTTTCTTTTTTTTCTTTGGAATCAGGCTTACAGTGGTTTTTTTGTTTGTTTCTTTTTTTTTTAAAAGATTATTCATTTCACAGAGTTCACAAGTAGGCAGAGAGGCAGGCAAAGAGAGAGAGAGAGAGGAGGAAGCAGGCCCCCCCACTGAGCAGAGAGCCCCAATGTGGGGCTCGATCCCAGGACCCTGGGATCATGACCTGAGTTGAAGGCAGAGGCTTTAACCCACTGAGCCACCCAGGCACCCCTTTTTGTTTCTTTGCTTTTTTGGTCTCTTTTCCTTTTCTCTTGGATTGGGTATTTTTTAAAATCAGACTTATCTTAACAAACAAATAGAAGCGCACCTAGGGAAAGGTCCAAACAGTCCCCACTGCAAGCAAGAAGGAACTCTGCAGAGGACTGGCCTGTGGGAAAGAGTAACCAAAACACAGTAACAGAGTGTACACAGCACATACCAGAAACACTTCCTAAAGTGCCAGGCCCTGGACAGTATATGACCCCTACTTAATATAATATTACTCTCAAGAGCAGGAAACATAGCAAGCTTTTGAAACACGCAAAAGACAGAAACCTAGACACAATAATAAAACAGAGGAAATCTCCCCAAAGATAAGATCAAGAAGAAATCACAGCCTGGGGTTTGCACAAAACAGATACAAGCAATATATCTGAACAAGAATTTAGAACAACAGGGGCACCTGGGTGGCTCAGTGGGTTAAAGCTTCTGCCTTCGGCTCAGGTCATGATCTCAGGATCCTGGGATCGAGCCCTGCATTGGGCTCTCTGCTCAGCGGGGAGCCTGCTTCCCTTCCTCTCTCTCTGCCTGCCTCTCTGCCTACTTGTGATCTCTCTCTGTCAAATAAATAAATAAAATCTTAAAAAAAAAAAGAATTTAGAACAACAATCATGAGAATATTAGCTGTGCTTGAAAGAAGCATAGAGGACACCAAAGAAACCCTGGCTGCAGAGATTAAAAGACCTAAAAACTAGTCAGGCCAAAATAAAAAATGTATAATAAAGATGCAAAACCAGCTGGATGTAATCACAAGGATGGAAGAAGCAGAGGATCTAATAGGTGATGTAGAAGACAAAATTACAGAAAATAATGATGCTGAAAAGAAGAGGGAAAGACTATTAGATCACGAATATAGACTTAGGGAACTCAGTGATTCCACAAAGCACCATAATACCCATATAACAGTAGTCCTAGAGGAAGAGCAGAGAAAAGGGGCAGAAGGTTTATTTGAAAAAATTTTAATTGAGAATTTCCCTAATCTGGAGAAGGAAACAGGCATTCAAATACAAGAGGCACAGAGAACATCCCTCAAAATCAATAAAAACAGGTCAACACCAAGACTTATCATAGTGAAACTTGGCAAAATACAAAGATAAAGAGAGAATCCTGAATGCAGAGAGGAACAAAAGGTCCTTAACCTACAAGGGTAGATACATAAGGTTAGCAGAAGACCAGCCCATGGAAACTTGGCGGGCCAGAAGAAAGTGGCATGATATATTCAACACACTGAATAGGAAAACTATGCAGCCAAGAATAGTATATACAGCAAGACTCTCATTCAGAATAGAAGGAGAAATAAAGAGTTTCCAAAACAAGCAAAAACTAAAGGAGTTCATGCACTACACCAGCCCTGCAATAAATATTAAAGAGGACTCTTTGAGCGGTAAAGAGAGACCAAAAGCAACAAACACCAGAAAGGAACAGAGATGATCTAAAGGAACAGTAATTTTATAGGTAATACAATGGCACTAAATTCATGTTTATCAATAATTACTCTCAGTAGAAATAGACTATATGTTCCAATCAGAAGACATAGGGGTATCAGAATGGATTTAAAAAAACAAACAAACAAGACCTATCAATATGCTGCTTACAGGGGGATACATTTTAGACCCAAAGACACCTCCAGATTTAAATTGAGGGGATGGAGAACCATCTGTCATGTTAATGGACATCAAAAATCTGGAGTGGCCATACTTATATCAGACAAACCAGATATTAAACCAAAGACTGTAATAAGAAATGAAGGGCACTATAACATAATAATGGACTATCAACAAGAAAGTCTACCAATTGTAAATATTTATGCCTACATTTACATAAATGTAAATATTTATGCCCCCTGGATGGCTCAGTCGGTTGAGCATCCAACTCTTGATTTCAGCTCAGGTCATGATGTCAGGGTCCTGGGATCAAGCCCCACACTGGGGCTCCCTACTCAGTGAGGAGTTTGCTTCTCCCTTTCCCTTAGCCCCTCCCCTCAATAATTCTCTCTCTCAAAAAAACAAACAAAACCTTAAAAAAAAAAAAAAAGGACCACTTTCTTATACAACACACAAAAATAAATTCAAAATGGATGAAAGACCTAAATGTAAGGCAGGAAACCATCAAAATGCTAGAGGAGAACAAAGGCAGCAACCTCTTTGACCTTGGCCCTAGCAAATTATTGTTAGACACATCTCCAGAGGAAAGGGAAACAAAAGCAAAAATGAACTATCAGGACTTCATCAAGATAAAAAGCTTCTGCACAGGGGAGGAAGCAATCAACAAAACTAAAAGACAACTGATGGAAAAGGAGAAGATATTTGCAAATGACATAACTGATAAAGGATTAGTGTCCATAATCTATAAAGAATTTATCAAACTCAACACCCAAAAAACAAATAATCCAGTTAAGAAATGGGCAGAAGCCATGAATAGACATTTTTCCAAACAGGACATCCAGATGGCTAACAGACATGAAAAGATGGTCAACGTCACTCGTCATCAGGGAAACACAAATCAAAACCACTTTACACTGGTTGGAATGGTTAAATTTACTAACATAGGAAACAACAGATGTTAGCAAGGATGTGGAGAAAGGGGAATCCTCTTACACTGTTTATGGGAATGCAAACTGGTGTAGCCACTCTGGGAGACTGTATGGAGGTTTCTCAAAAAGTTAAAAATAATACTACTCTATGACTCAGCAATTATACTACTAGATATTTAACCAAAGGATACAAATCACAGATTCAAAGGGGTACATGCACTCTGATGTTTATAGCAGCACTATCAACAATAGCCAATTTATGGAAAGAGCCCAAAAGTCCATCAACAGATGAATGGATAAAAAAGGTGTGATTTTTATATATATATATACACACACACACACACACACACACATAATGCACCATTATGCCATCAAAAGGAATGAAATCTTGCCATTTTCAAAATGTGGATGGAATTAGAGTTTATTATGCTAAGAAAAATCAGTCAGAGAAGGACAAAATATATTATTACATTCATATGTGGAATTTAAGATACAAACAGATGAACATATGTGAAGGAAAGGAAAAATAACATAAAAACAAAGAAGGAGGCAAATCATAAAAGACTCTTAACTATAGAGAAAAAACTGAGGGTTGCAGGAGGGGAGGCGGCTGGGGGATGGGCTAAATGGGAGATGGGTATTAAGAAGGACACTTATTGGGGATTGCGGTCAAGATGGAGAAGTAGCAGCTGAGCCGACATCAGGTAGCAGGAGATCAGCTAGATAGCTTATCAAACCATTGCGAACACCTACAAATCCAACGGGAGATCAAAGAGAGGAAGAACAGCAATTCTGGAAACAGAATTTCTGGAAGGTAGGACCGGAGGAGAAGTGAATCGAAAGCGATGGGAGGATAGACCGCGGGGGAGAGGCGGCTCCCTGGAAGCAGCGGAGCCACGGAGCACTAAATCAGTACTTTTAAAAGTCTGCTCCACGGAGGGACATCGCTCCAGAGGCTACACCGGGGTGAAGCCCACACGGGGTCAGCGTGCCCCAGGTCCCGCAGGGTCACAGAAGGATCGGGGGTGTCTGAGTGTCGCAGAGCTCGCAGGTATCGGAGCGGGAAGCCGGCTGCAGAGACAGAGCCGAGGAGTCAGCTCTCAGCTCGGGGTTACCTTGAACCGGTCGCAGGCTGGGTGAGCTCGGAGCACGGCCAGAGGCGAGGAATATGGGAGTAGCCGGGGCTTTTCTCTGAGGAGTGGAGCCCCGAATCTCAGCTCCTCCGGGCCGGAGACTGGGAGGCCGCCATTTTCATTCCCGTCCTCCGGACTCTACGGAAAGCGCTCAGGGAACAAAAGCTCCCGAAAGCGAAACCGAGAGGATTACTTAGCCCGGCCCCTGGGAAGGGCGGTGCAGCTCTGCCTCGGGCAAAGACACTTGAGAATCACTACAACAGGCCCCTCCCCCAGAAGATCAAAAGAAATTCAGCCAAGGCCAAGTTCACTTAACAAGGAGAGCAGCGGAACTCCAGAGGAGGAGAAAGCAAAGCGCGGAATTCATGGCTTTCTCCCCATGATTCTTTAGTCTTGCAGTTAATCCAATTTTTTCTTTAAAGGGCATTTTCCTAGGGTCTTTGCCACCCTTTTAGTATTTTATTTGCTCCTTCATATACTCTTATCTGGAAAAAATGACAAGGCGGAAAAACTCACCACAAAAAAAAG
>PISX010032029.1:0-16639 GCA_004024625.1 Mellivora capensis
TTAGGCTCTCTTTCTTGTTCTTTCCCCAGTTCCTTTAGGTGTACAGTTAGGTTGTGTATTTGAGACCTTTCTTGTTTCTTGAGAAAGGCTTGTACCGCTATATATTTTCCTCTCAGGACTGCCTTTGCTGTGTCCCACAGATTTTGAACCGTTGTGTTTTCATTATCATTGGTTTCCACGAATTTTTTCAATTCTTCTTTAATTTCCTGGTTGACCCATTCATTCTTTAGAAGAATGCTGTTTAGCCTCCATGTATTTGGGTTCTTTCCAAATTTCCTCAGAGGAAATTTTTTTATGTGTATGTAGATTCAATCTGTCCATGGAAGTAGGTGAGTTCAGGATTTTCCTATACCATCATTTGAACCAGATCTCTGTAACTGATTTTTTACATGAGAATGGCCATCCTTGAGCAAACAACTTCATTTGGACATCTCAGTAACACAGAAAAGCCTGGGAAAATAAACAACAAAATTTTGGGGGGGAGCCCGGGTGGTTCAGTCAGTTAAATATCTGCCTTAGGCTCTGATCATGATCCTGGAGTCTGGGGATCCAGCCCAGAGCCCGAGGCTCCCTGCTTTTGCTCCTCCCCTGCTTCTTCTCTCTGGGTCACTTTCCCTCTCAAAGAATTAAATAAAATCTTTTTTAAAAAATAAATAAATAAATAGCAAAAGTTCTTAATCCATTTTAATGGGTGTATTTCAAAATCTAATAGGCAATTAAATGGTGCTGTTTTTTAGATTTTAAATTTTAAATTAATTTTAAATATTCTAGAACCTACATTAAAGTAGGAAAAATAAAACAGCTGAAATTATTTTTAATTATATAGTTTAAGTAATTCAATATAATAAAAATATCATTTCAGTGATAATATATAAATTATTAATAAGCTATTTTATGCTCTTTCTTTCAAAGTAAGTCTTTGAATTTAGTGCATATTTTACACTTACAGTACATCTCAGTTTGGTCCAGCCATAGCTGCAGTACTCAGTAGGCATATGTGGCCAGTGACTACCCTTTTAGACAGTGTAGCCCAGATGACTAAAGAAATCCATAAAATAATGTAGACTCCACTAGGGCTCAATTCTTAGATGCAACTGTTAACTACATTAATTACACAGGTGTGTTGCTTTTGTTTAAAATGAACAGAAATAATGATTCCTTAAATTGTCATTTTGCAAACTGTAATGTACATTTTCTTTAAGAATATTCAATTCCATCAAATGGAGAAATTTATAGTTGGTCAAACAGGCACAACATTTAAGATGGTTTAAATTGTTAAGAAGCTGATCAGCAACAAGTTCATTGAACATAAACAGAAAGCACAATGTATGTTACACATAAAACAAGTAGTAAATAGACCTTGTGTTTTAAACCTAGATAGATGAAATTTCCAAGATATATCAAATATTTGTGAGGCACATGGGTACTAAATAATCATAATATAGTAAATATACAAGAGGAACTACCAAAACCCCCAGCTAGCAGGATATACTAAATACATATGAGTACTTAATACTCATGAGGTCTCATTTGGTGGCCCATTGGCAATCTATCCTGGCCCCAGGAGATAAGCACTGAATGCCCCAGTATTCCAAGAGTATGCCCTATCCTAAGTGTATTAACTTGTCCTTCTCTTTTCCCTTGCTTCTCACCGTGATTTAAATTGATTGAATAAAACATGTGATGGAGACCTTTTAGTTTTGTTTATGAGCCCTTCTGTTCTGTGACTTCTGGACCAGCTTGTCTGGAAGGGCATTTGAGTGATTTTCCACATACCACAAACAACGCTTCTTCAGCCAATACAAGAAGTCAGTGTGCAACACCACTTTTCCATGAAGTGCAGCTGACAAAATACTGTGAGCATTAAATGAGCAAGAAAGATTCATAAGAATTTGGAAGCCTATATATAAATAAATTCTAGCCAACATTCACTTAGAAATTGGTGACAGCCTTATGTAAAAAAACAAAATTTTTTAAAGATGTCATTTGGTATTTGACAAAGAGAAAGATAGCACAAGTAGGGGGAGCAACAGTGGGAGCAGCAGACTCCCCACTGAGCAGGGAGCCCAATGCTATGCTCGATCCTAGGACCTTGGGATCAATGACCTGAGCTGAAGGCAGATGCTTAACCAACTAAGCCACCCAAGCACCCCTGTAAAAAACCAATTTTGTAGCTTCTTCTCCCCTTCTCTCTTTTTCCTAAACCCCCACCTACCAGCATCTATATGGCATAGTGATTGAGTGTATGAGGATGGTACACAGTATGGACTCACTTTCCCAGAAAGCTTTGTAACAGGAAAAACTGCTTTTGTATTCACTCAACACTTCTGACACCAAATGTATGGGTGTTTTTCCCCACACCAACCCATTCTCTGACATCACCCGGGTGTCCTACAATGTCCTACAATTCAATTCTGACACTATCTACGTAGAGTTAGCGTCAAATCCCATGGGCTAAGGGCTGAGCCTCACAAGACTGACCCCAACTTCAGATGCCAATCACAGGGGATGAGTGGCCAGGATAACCACACTTCAGTCCAAACTGGCTGCAAACCAGAGGTTCCCAATTCCCCCTTTTCAGTTTTAATAATTTGCTAGAATAATTCACAGAACTCAGGGAAAACCTTACATTCACTGGGACATTATATAATAAAGGACACAAATTAAATAAACTTACATTCACTGGGACATTATATAATAAAGGATACAATAAAGGACCCAAATTAACACCCAGAGGAAGAGATAGGAAGGGCTCAGTCCAGAAGGGTTTTGAGCACAAGAGCTTCTGTTCTAATGGAGTTGGGGTGCATCAGCCTCCCAGTGTATGGATGTGTCCACCAACCCAGAAGTTCTCTGAACCCTGTGCTATAGGGATTTTTAGAGAGGATCCAGCATGAATGTATAAATGGTTATTAACTCATTCTCTAGCTCATCTCTCCTCCCTCAGGATGGGGGCTGAGGCTGAAAGTTCAAAGCTTCTAATCATGGCTTGGTCTTTTAGTGGCCAGCCCCAACAGGAGCCCACCAAGAGTTGCCTTATTAGAACAAAGGATGTTTCTATCATTCAAGAAATTCCAACAGATTTGGGAACTCTGTGGAAGATGCTCCTATCATTTCCATCACTCAGGAGATTAAAGAGATTTTAGGGACTGGGGTCCACGACAAAATATTAGCAAGAACCAGGGACAGAGACATCGGATATATTTCTTATTTCACCCCATGAGATCTTCAGCAAGTTTCTTTACTAAGCTTCAGTTTGTGGGTATGAAGTGAAAGCAAAGGTAGTAAGAACTTCACAAAATTGTTGGAAAGATTAAATAATGGAATCTGTATGAGCTTCTGGCACTTTAATAAGTGTATTCCTATACAAGAACACAAGTGGGCAACTAACATGTTATCTCTATTACTTGAAGTCTTCTTTAGTATATTTCAATAAAGATTTAAAATTTTGTCACTAAAGGGTAAACTGATCCTCAGTATACTCACTAGAACAGCACAAATTTAAGAAGAGAAATGTGACTATATCAAGTTTAGAGAGGACTTAAACAAACCAGGATCCACACATTGCTGGTGCACGTTGCCACATTCATTCTGGAAAACAATTTGGGTATAGTTTGAAGTTGAACGTAAACATGCTGTACAGTCCACCAATTCCAAGTGTGTGCCCTTGAGTCGTGGTTCTCACTGTGTGCTTTGGCAGACACTGGGGTCACTAAAGACACATTCAATTAGTCCTCCAAGTTAAACTTATCTTCATAGTATTTTAAGACAAATTTGCCTTTCTCACTACATTGACTTTTGCACTGCAGCAATGGTGGGGTAACGGCAGATGCTTAGCACAAATCAAGGCAATGGCACAACCTACACTAGTAGTCATGTTCATCATGGCCAAGTGCTTGCAGCTAACAAATAGCCAGGTGTACCTAAGCATTTCGCCTCATTGGTGAAGGGGTAAAAGTTGTTCATTTTACTAAATCTCAGCCCTTCGGTGCATGTCTTTTTAATAGTCTGTGTGACTAACTGGGAAGCATAAAGCACTTACATTGTATGAAATGGTTTCATTAAGGAAAATTCCTTTCAAAATTGAACTAGCTGTTTTCTCATGCAGCACTTATTTCACTTGAAAGCATGTTGGCATCTTTTAAAAAATCACCCAGTGAGCCTGTCACTTAAAAATAAAAGTAACTGGGGCGCCTGGGTGGCTCAGTGTTAAGCCTCTGCCTTTAGCTCAGGTCATGATCTCAGGGTCCTGGGATCAAGTCCCACATCAGGCTCTCTGCTAGGCAGGGAGCCTGCTTCCTCCTCTCTCTCTCTCTCTCTCTCTCTCTCTCTCTGCCTACTTGTGATATCTCTCTGTCAAATAAATAAAAATATTAAAAAATAAAAATAAAAAAATAAAAGTAACTGACAATATTTGTTACAAATAATCAAATTGGGCCTTTCAAGCAAAAATTAGCAATGTAGAAATTTTGTTTCTGCCACCATGAGCCCTATAGCTCCCCAAATTTAAAGACTTTTCTAGTGAGATTAGGCATGATATAAATTAATATAATTTTTTGGTATTGTTAACAAAATGTGTCAACATTTGGTAGATTTGCATACCTCAGTGAACTAATATTTTCCAAATGACCGATGTGTGAAAATAATGTTTAGGTATAAGATTGACTCAAAACACAATGTACTTTGATGTAATAAGATATAAAAGGTGTTTTTTTTTTAAGATATCTTATCTAGTTTTGGTGTCCTATTAAAAAATATCCACAATTCTCAAAAAAAGTTTTTTAAGATGTTTTTCTCTTTTCCATGGGGAGCTGGATTTTCTCCATATACTTCAACCAAAACAACAAATTTCAACTGACCAAATACAGAAGAAAATAGGAGAATCCAGCTTACTTCTATTCAGACAGATATGCAAGAGACTCATAAAAATGTAAAACAATTCCACTTCTCTCACTATTTTTTTTCTTTTGAAAAATACTTATTTTCAGGGTACCTGTGTGGCTCAGTTGGCTAGACATCTGATTTCGGCTCAGGTCATGATCTCAGGGTCCTGGGACTGAGTCCCACGTTGGCCCAGTGGGAGGTCTGATCGTCCCTCTGTCCCTCCCCCCACCATGCACACGCATGCTCTCTCTCTCTCTCAAATAAATAAAATCATTTAAAAAATTATATTTTTTCACATGAATTCTGTGAGTGTATTTAAATGACATGCATTTATATTTTCACACTAAAGACCTACTCTGAACCGCGTTCAGTCAGTTTTTTGAAGAAAATAGAACTGTCATTCATAATCAAGGCATAGATGAAAAATATTTTAGAATTCAGAATGGTGAACATCATAATTATTAACCTTTGGTTTATCTCAGTCCATAATGTATCCTCATTGTGGATACCTGTCCTCACTTTAGGAAAATTCCATGTATAAAACAGAAGTTTCTTTTTTTTATCAACATGACTATATTATTTGCTTCAGGGGTATAGGTCTGTGAATCATCAGTCATACACAATTCACAGCTCATCACCCAACCACCCTATCCCTCCCCCCACCCCCCAGCAACCCTCAGTTTGTTTCCTGAGATTAGGAGTCTCTTATGATTAATCTCCCTCCCAATTCCATCTTGTTTCATTTTTTCCCTCCCTACCCCCCATGACCCCCACCCTGCCTCTCAAATTCCTCATATCAGAGAGATCATATGATAACATTCTTTCTCTGATTGATTTATTTTGCTTAGCATAATACCCTATAGTTCCATCCACATCATTGCAAATGGCAAGATTTTGGTGGTTTTTTTGAAGGCATTGTGTATATATACCACATCTTCTTTATCCATCCATCTGTTGATGGATGACATCTAGGTTCTTTCCATAGTTTGGCTATTGTGGACATTGCTATAAACATTTGGATGCACATGCCCTTTCAAATCACTACATTTGTATCTTTAGGGTAAATACCCTGTAGTGCGATTGCTGGGTCATAGGGTAGTTCTATTTTCAACTTTTTGATGAACCTCCATGCTGTTTTCCAGAGTGGCTGCACCAGGTCGCATTTCCACCAACAGTGTAAGAGGGTTCCCCTTTCTCCGCAACCTCACCAATATCTGTTGTTTCCTGATTTGTTAATTTCAGCCATTCTGACTGGTGTGAGGTGGTAACTCATTGTGGCTTTGATTTGTATTTCCCTGATGCCGAGGGATGTGGATCACTTTTTCATGTGTCTGTTGGCCATCTGGATGTCTTCTTTGCAGAAATGTATATTCATGTCCTCTTGTCCATTTCTTGATTGGATTATTTGTTCTTTGGGTGTTGAGTTTGTTATGTTCTTTATAGATTTTGGATACTAGCCCTTTATCTGATATATGATTTGTGAATATAGTTTCCCATTCTGTCAGTTGTCTTTTGGTTTTGTTAACTGTTTCCTTTGCTGTGCAAAAGCTTTTGATCTTGACGAAGTCCCAGTAGTTCATTTTTGCCCTTGCCTTTGGCGATGTTTCTAGGAAGAAGTTGCTAAGGCTGAAGTCAAGGAGGTTTCTGCCTGTGTTCTCCTCAAAGATTTTGATTGATTCCTGCCTCACATTGAGGTTTTTCTTCCATTTTCAGTACATTGGTGTGTTTGGTGTAAGGAAATGGTCCAGTTTCATTCTTCTGCGGCTGTCCAGTTTTCCCAACACCATTTGTTGAAGAGAATGTCTTTTTTCCATTGGACTTTCTTTCCTGTTTTGTCAAAGATTAGTTGACCATAGAATTGAGGTTCCATTTCTGGGCTCTCTATTCTGTTCCATTAATCTATGTATCTGTTTCTGTGCCAGTACCTTGCTGTCTTGATGATGACAGTTTTGTAATAGAGCTTGAAGTCTGGAATTGTGATGCCACCAACTTTGGTTTTCTTTTTCAACATTCCTCTGGCTATTTGGGGTCTTTTCTATTTCCATATAAATTTTAGGATTATTTGTTTCATTTCTTTGAAAAAATTGATGGCATTTTGATAGGAATTGTATTAAATGTGTAGATTGCTCTAGGTAGCATAGACATTTTCACAATATTTATTCTTGCAATCCATGAGCATGGAACATTTTTCCATTTCTTTGTGTCTTCCTCCATTTTTTTCATGAGTACTTTATAGTTTTCTGAGTACAAATTCATTGCCTCTTTAGTTAGCTTTATTCCTAGGTATCTTATGGTTTTGGGTGCAACTGTAAATGGGTGTATCTTGGTCTGTTAGAAGAAACTACCTTCCAAATTTTTAAAGAAAGAAAAACTTCATATATATATATATATATATATATATATATATATATATACACACACACACACACAAAAGAGTAAACATGATGAAGGGATGGAATATGACTGTAAAGATGAAAATTTAAAAAGACTCTAAACAAGGAATTGATAAGAAGTTGGTTGAAAAAAGAGGAAAGAATGTGATCAGGCTGGAGACTAGAGCAAAGCCTTGTGCTAGATTTAGGATATATTTTGATCTATTAGAAGAAACTATATCCCAAAACTTTAAAGAAAGAAAACCTATATGTATACAAATAGGAATAAGAATACGATTATAACAATGAAAATTTGAAAAGATTTTTTAAATGGCATTTATAAAATAAAATACTATAAAACATTAAAATAAGAAGAAATTTTTCAAAAATAGAATAAGAAAAGAATAAAATTTTAAAAATTTAACTTTGAAAGACTAAAGAATCATGGGGAAAAAGCTATGAATTCTGCATTGCTTTCCCCTAGCTCTGGAGTTCTACAGTTCTCATTGATCAGTGTATTTTGTATTGGCTGGATATTCTTACTAATCTTCTGGGGGAGGGGCCTGTTGCCATGATTCTCAAATCTCTTTGCCAGAGGCAGAGTTGCACCACCCTTGCCAGGGGCTAGGCTAAGTAATCTGCTTGGTTTTAGTCTTGGGAGCTTTTGTTCCCTGAACATACAGCTTTGGAGGACTGGAATGAAAATGGTGGCCTCCCAGTCTCTGGCCCCATAGAATCAAGAGCTCAGGGCCCCACTCCTCAATGCACCCTCAGAGAAAAGCAGTCAATCACTCCCATCTCCCTGGTCTCCAGCGGGTCTCCATGTTCACCCACCCTGTGACCGAGCATTTCTAACTCTGGTGCATGGCCCCATCTGGAGTCTCCAAACCCAGCAGATTCCTGCAGTGTGCTCCTGCACCACTCCTCCCAGAGGAGGGAGGAGGGGGTCTCCCTAAATCTACCACAAAGAACAGTGGTCCTACTGTGCCTTGGATCATGGTTTAAGGTAATCCTGAGCTGAAAGCCCACTCCTTGGCTCCATCTCTGCAGCCAGCTTTCCCACTCTGAAACCTAGGAGCTCTGCCACATTCAGGCACTCCCAATCTTTCTGTGCCCCTGCAAGTCCTGAGACCATGAGACCACACTCTCCCCATCAGGGCTCCACACCCCCACTTACCTGCTTAGCCTCTGGAGTTACATTCCTCAGTGAAACTGACTTCTAAAAGTTCTGATTTTGTGCTCCACTGCTGCTCCACCACTTGCCGGGAGCTGGTTCCTTCCCCCCACAGTGTCTCTTCCCATATGTTGCCTCGGATTCACTTTTCCACAATTCTTACCTCCAGAAAGTGGTTGATTTTCAGTTTCCGGAATTGCTGTTCTTCTTCTCTTCAATCTCCTGAGTGGTGAGGATAGATGCCAAATTCCTTCCTGTCCAGCTTCCACAGACTGAGGGCCAGCTGGAAGGGCTTCCCTCAGGTGAAGAGCTGCTGGTCTCCCTCACAAAGTGGTAAAAAAATTTTTTTTCATTAAAGTGTTATTCATGTTATCATGTAACAGATGTATGATAGTTATTTTAAATGACTTAGTATTTCTCAATCATTCACTGCTTGTTCACTCAGAGTTTGGACGGAACCAAAGACACTCATTGCCTGTAGCATTTGTTTGAGTTCAGGCCACAATAGTTAGTTCCTGGGCTGAAAAGCTTTTCTATAAACTCATCAAAATCTGGAGACTTCTAGGCCAGGAGCCACACCAACAAGATGCCACCCTCCCCTTCCCTCCTACTCACTCTAAGGCCAGGGACAGGACAGTAGATGTGCAGAGATGGGGTGAGAGGCTAAGGTGGTTCTCATCATTGCCAAGGTGACAGTACACTGTGTCCCGAGCTGGGCCAAAGGATCAGAGCTTCTGCTAAGTCTCCTGTCCATGGAGACAACCTGCCTTCTGAATCCCCACTTGGCTGGCTCTCGCCTGGACCCTCAGAAGCTCAGGGCTCCCAGGAGTATAGGGATAGGCCCACTTTACCCACCTCACCGCCCTTTCATGCTCTGTTATCACATGTCTTTGTGAACTGTGCCCTTCCTGGTTGCAAAGGGGCTCCTTGTATTGAACTGGATAGTCAGAAGAGCAAAAAAAAGGACAAGAAAGTTCAGTAAGTGTTGCTTAGCAACAGAGAATCCAAACAAGCCAGTGTGATTAGAATAAATTATCACAGGAAGGATCATTCCCCGAGATCATGGAGACAAATTACTGATCCAGATGGGCTAGAGGCAGACAGGTTTGAAAGCAGGAGACAGAATAAAATGGCTGATGGAAATTCCATATGGAAAAAAGGAACAAAACTTTATCTCCAGGTTAAACTCCTCAGATTTTCAGCTGGAGACTTTCTCAAATGTCGTGCATGCTGGGAACCTCAGCTGTTATTGATGTTGTGCATTTTGTCACACTTCAAGGAATCCAAAAACTGGCAGGGCTTTCAAGCACTAGGTATGGGATTTAACACTTCTTCAAGCTCTATTTGAAGGTCATATAAATATTATTACATGTATTCCTAAAAACAGCACTGTGCAGTTGGTACTCTTATTATCACAGAAACTCCAGCACAGAGAGGTTAAGTAGTTTGCCCTATGTCACAGAGCTAGGGAGCAGCAGAGCCAGGACTTGTGTCCAGGCTAACCAGCTCTACAGCCCAGGCTATTGCCGAACCACTTTGGCAAAGGACAGAAAGAAAGTGCGATGATGCATAGTGAGAGTGGGGGTGGGAGGTGGGCGGGAAAGCACTTTCCTGGTGCAAAGTCAGATGCCAGCCACCTGCAGGGCACGAGTCCCTGGATGTTAGGATGCCTGGTTGTTGCCCACAAATGCTTCTGATTGTCTCCCCAGGTGGTTAACAGTGAGGAACTCCCTGCACAAAGCGAGTGGAGCATATCTGACAAGCTTCACTCATTACTGAACACAAAGACTCTAATCATGAGCATACCAGCTGCTGTGACCAGGGAAGGATGCTGGACCTCCACCCTGGCCTTTTGAGCACAGTCGTCGTACTCACCCACCACTGCTGGGAGTCCATAGCAAACTCCACAGGCAATGCCTGATCCCAGGTACCCTGTGTCTCCTTCCTGATTCTCAGTCTCTGGATTTCAAAAGCTGAATTTTCTATACATGTTTCCCTGGTTCTTTGAAGATCCATTTAGACTGCATTGCCTGGCTTATGTGATCTGTCCCTGGTGTCCCGTCTTTCCCAACTTTTCCTAACCTCTTAATGACAGTGTCACCTGCAGAACACCTCCACCCCTCCCCACTGCTGGCCTGGGGTCCCCAAAGCACATTTAAGGGAGCAGAGGAGACAGCTCTGATGCTACTGAAGACACTCCAGGTGCCAAGTCTGGGCATGATGGGCTTATTTTATGTTTATGCTAGAAATTATTACTAGAAGGTAATGTGTACTTACTGACTCATCTTAGTTTATCTGTATTATTTGTCAGCATAAATAATTGGTCTTTATGAGTTTATCACTTATGTGTGAAACTGACGAACAGGAGCTATTAGAGCATTTCCAAGAATCTCAAGCCAGAACCAAAGGCTTCAGCCAAGAACCTGTTGTCTTCCCTCCACTTTTGTCTGCCTGTGGGTCTTTCAGCTCAAGATTGGAAGAAGGCAGCATGAACCAGCTTCCCACACTCTTCTGTTTGCCCCACTTTTCCTTCTGTACTGCTGCCAGCTTTCCTTCCTCTATTGTGAAGATTGGCTTGACAACTCAGATGATGTCGATCTTCAGTGCACCTCTGAAAGTGTAAGAAAGTGCTGCCTTCCACTCTGTTTTCAATTTGTCTATAGGTGCACATAAAAGCAAGCAGAAGAGAGTGCAAAGTGTCATTTTCACATTGTCTCCATCCTGAAAGCAAGAGCAGAGACGTTGCTGTGGGTCAAGTTTCTAGAAAGAAACGAACCTGCGACTGGAAATGACATTTCACGATGTCCACCCACAAATCAGTGACCCAAACAAGACCATGATATTCAACTACAGAAACCCATTTTCATTCATGGAAATTTTTTTAAGAATCCATCTGTCTTATTCGTGTGATTAGCGAGCAAAGCAACATAATTGCTGAGTGGTATTGAAAAAGTGGATATTGGCAGGTAACTGGAAAACAACCCCTCAGCTTGAAAATTTAGATCATGAGAAAGTGTAGAATAGACAATTATAGACCAGTGAGTGCTTCACGATAATGGCTCACAAATGTGATTCTACACTAAATTGTATGTGATAGTGGCAGAACACCGTGCAATATTGAAAGCCTCTCTCTTGTAAGGAGCCAACCCTACAAACTTGTTGCTGGTTACTGGAGTAAGCAATTGAGCACCAACCATGTCAGAACCTGTTATAAGCCCTTAACTCAAATTCATTATTTGTCTCCATAGCAATGCCATCAAATGGGCATTATTCACACCATCATCTTTAATATGGAAATCTCAGCTGGAGAAAGTGTTTTGACCCTATAACCACAATGTAAATTTCCATCCTTTATAGGAGGCATGCTACTAACCCAGGTCACACCATCTGGACCACCTGCCTGTAGAAGAAAGAAAGCAACTCATTCCCTACCTCTTGTCTGCTTAAAAAAGAGGCCAATGGGTACGGGGGGTGGGGTAGGGGGGCTCAGTCAGTTCAGCAGCAGACTCCTGATTTCAGCTCAGGTCATGATCTCAGGGTTGTGAGATGGAGCCCCTATCAGGCTCCACACTGGGTGTGGAGTCCACTTGAGATTCTCTTCCTCTCTGTACCCCTGCTTGCGTGCATGCCTGTGCATGTGCGTGCTCTCTTTCTCTCAAACAAATAAATAAAATCTTAAAAAAAAAAAAGGAGGCTGAATTTAATCTCAAAGTATCCCTTCTTTTTCCATGGCTCAACCTCTCTGCCTGCCATTGTGTAGGCCAGCACTGCCTATTCTGCTCAAGCCTGGGAACCTTTGGGGCGACAGCAGCAGCCCAGCACAGCCTGCCCCTTCCACACCTTATGGACGCCCTGAAGCCCTCTCTTCAGGGATCACCCCTACCAAGATCTCCCTGAGCTTCTGCAAGGAATCCCTCCCCACTCTACTAATCCCTCAGTGATGTGGCTTTCCTTTTCTTAAGGATTTTCTATGAATACAAAAGTAATTAATTCTCATTACAGAAAAATTGGATAGAACATCAATGTTTAAATAAGAAATTAAAAATCATCCATAACCCAACCTGTCAGAGATAAATACTGCTGAACAACATGATCATCTCTTCCTTGATAGGCCTATTTATAGTTCATTATTCCACTTCTTGTATACATCGTTCACACACAAATTGAGCATCTAGTGTTTATACCAAGTGCTTTGGGTGGGGATGGTGCAGGGCAGTGAGTCGGACATCCTGTGAGCTCTCAGCCTTGGGGAGAACCAAGCAAAATGTCCTCAAACAAAAACATAATTATAAATTGCCATCAAGTCACTGAGATTACTGTGAAATTAAAGGGGAATACACTAATTAAACTGGGGATCAGGGAGGCATCTTTGAGAAAATCAGCTGGCTCTGAGGAACCTAATACCGAGATCAGGATAATGAGTAGTTGTCAACAGAAGAGCAGCGGGAGACACTTAGAAGGAAGCTCTGGGAGTGGGTTGGGATAGGAGGCCAGTCTCCAGTCAGGTCAGCTTTGGGACTGGATGCTTGTGGAGCAGTGACTTAGGAGAGCCTAAGCCAGGAGTGACTGCCCAGACAGACCCACACAAATGTAGCAGGGCGATGGAGTGGTAATGAAGATCAAGAGAAGACACTGATCCAAAAAAGACATTGTAAGTAAAATTGGGAGTAATGTAGAAGCATAGAAAGAGGAGATTGTGTGATACACTTCCTCAGCCTTCGTTAAAATCATCATTAAAACCTGTGAAATTGGTTAAACAATGAGGTCATTAGAACAAGGTGCCTTAGCAGCCCGTGGGAAGCAAACCACAATCTAAGCCTATAAATGCCTCCAGATTACAAAATCAAAACCTAGGGACCTAGGCAACAGCCAGTTAGGCTTTCTGCTGTAGCCAGCCAATAATTTCCTTTCTTTGCTTTGCTCCTTCTCCATAAAACTCTTTCCCCAGCAACTGCCAGTAGGGCCCTCCTCACCACTTCTGGCTTGGTGCCTGATAGCAATGGACTTTTTGCTCAAATAAATACTTAATATGTTTAGTATGCCTCAGTTTATCTTTTAACAAACCAAAGGCCACAAGTTCCAAAAGTAATTAAGGTGAATGTCTATAACCATGAGGGTGCATTGACCTGGCATGCCAGCCTGTTTTCAAGAGAAGGAGAACAGGAACAGCCAGATCCTTCAAATGCACCAATAACTGTCAGATGTGCCAAGACCCGTGGTGCTTTGAAGTCGCATTTACTTTGTATTTTTCACCTCAAAATGGAGTGACTTACTTACAATAAATACTCTTATGAACTTATAGTCTAGTCAAAATGGTTACTTGTTATAAAAAATTTGGTCCTGGAGGAGGAGTCAAGATGGCGGAGAAGTAGCAGCTGAGACGACATCAGGTAGCAGGAGATCAGCTAGATAGCTTATCAAACCATTGCGAACAACTACAAATCCAATGGGAGATCAAAGAGAGGAAGAACAGCAATTCTGGAAACAGAAAATCGGCCACTTTCTGGAAGGTAGGACTGGCGGAGAACGGAATTGAAAGCAATGGGAGGATAGACCACGGGGTAGGGGCTGGCTCCTGGGAAGCGGCGGAGCAATGGAGCACTAAATCGGGACTTTTAAAAGTCTGCTCCACTAGGGACATCGCTCCAGAGTCTAAACCGGGGTGAAGCCCCTGCAGGGTCAGGGTGGCCCCAGGTCCCGCAGGGTCACAGAAGGATCGGGGGTGTCTGAGTGTCGCAGAGCTAGCAGGTATCAGAGCAGGGAAGCCAGCTACAGAGACAGAGCCGAGGAGTGAGCTCTCAGCTTGGGGTTACCTTGAACGGGTCGCAGGCTGGGTGAGCTCGGAGCACGGCCAGAGGCGAGGGAGACTGGAGTGGCCGGGGCTTTTCTCTGAGGGCAAACCAAGGAGTGGGGCCCCGAACTCCCGGCTCCTCTGGGTTGGAGACTGGGAGGCCTCCATTTTCATTCCCGTCCTCCGGAACTCTACGGAAAGTGTTCAGGGAACAAAAGCTCCCAAAAGCAAAAACCAAGCGGATTATTTAGCCCGGCCCCTGGTAAGGGCGGTGCAGCTCTGCCTCAGGCAAAGACACTTGAGAATCACTACAATAGGCCCCTCCCCCAGAAGATCAATAAGAAATCCAGCCAAGGCCAAGTTCACTTAACAAGGAGAGCAGCGGAACTCCAGAGGAGGAGAAAGCAAAGCGTGGAATTCATGGCTTTCTCCCCATGATTCTTTAGTCTTGCAGTTAATTTAATTTTTACTTTAATTTTATTTTTTTTCTTTTTCTCTTTTTCTACTAAAAATTTTTTAACTTTACCCTTTTCTTTTTTTAACATTTTTAACTAGTTTATCTTAACAATACCTTTCCAAAAAAATGATCATCTTTTTTGAACCTTCATTATTATAGTCATATTTTATCCTTCATAGTATTCAACTTTATTATTTGTATTCACATAAGGGTTTTTTTCTTCTAAAAAATTTGGGGTACAACTTCCTCTAGTGGATCAAAATACACCCTAAATCTAGCTCCGGACTTGTTCTAGTCTCCAGCCTGAACAAATTCTCTCCACTTTCTTTTCCTTTATTCTCCCAACCAACTTAATCAACTCCTTTTTCTTAGAAATTAAAAAAAAAATTTTGTTTTTCATCTTTATAGGCATATTCCATTCCTCCACTGTGTTTACCCTTATATACATTTTTCATTCTTTAAAATTTTGGGAGGTACTTTCTTCTAAGAGACAAAAATACCCCACAATTAAGTGAGTGACCCTGTTCTAGTCACCAGTCTAATATATATTTTTTCTTTTTTATGTTTTCTTTTTATTTGTTTTCTTTTTTTTTTTTTAATTTTTTTTCCTGAACTTCTTTTTGTCCCCTTTCTCTTCCCCCCCACCCCACGATTAGGGGTCTCTTCTGATTTGGTTAAAGGCAATTTTCCTGGGGTCCTTGCCACCCTTTTAGTATTTTATTTGCTCCTTCATATACTCTTATCTGGAAAAAAATGACAAGGCGGAAAAACTCACCACAAAAAAAAGAACAAGAGACAGGACCAAAGGCTAGGGACCTAATCAATACAGACATTGGTAATATGTCAGATCTAGAGTTCAGAATGATGATTCTCAAGGTTCTAGCCAGACTCGAAAAAGGCATGGAAGATATTAGAGAAACCGTCTCTGGAGACCTAAAAGCCCTTTCTGGAGAAATAAAAGAACTAAAATCTAACCAAGTTGAAATTAAAAAAGCTATTAGTGAGGTGCAATTAAAAATGGAGGCTCTTACTGCTAGGATAAATGAGGCAGAAGAAAGAATTAGTGATATAGAAGACCAAATGACCGAGAATAAAGAAGCTGAGCAAAAGAAGGACAAACAGCTACTGGACCACGAGGGGAGAATTCGAGAGATAAGTGACACCATAAGACGAAAAAACATTAGAATAATTGGGATTCCAGAAGAAGAAGAAAGAGAGAGGGGAGCAGAAGGTATATTGGAGAGAATTATTGTAGAGAATTTCCCTAATATGGCAAAGGGAACAAGCATCAAAATCCAGGAGGTGCAGAGAACCCCCCTCAAAATCAACAAGAATAGGTCCACACCTCGTCACCTAATAGTAAAATTTACAAGTCTTAGCGAAAAAGAGAAAATCCTGAAAGCAGCCCAGGAAGAGAAGTCTGTAACATACAATGGTAAAAATATTAGATTGGCAGCAGACTTATCCACAGAGACCTGGCAGGCCAGAAAGAACTGGCATGATATATTCAGAGCACTGAACGAGAAAAACATGCAGCCAAGAATACTATATCCAGCTAGGCTATCATTGAAAATAGAAGGAGAGATTAAAAGCTTCCAGGACAAACAAAAACTGAAAGAATTTGCAAACACCAAGCCAGCTCTACAGGAAATATTGAAAGGGGTCCTCTAAGCAAAGAGAGAGCCTAAAAATAGTAGATCAGAAAGGAACGGAGACAATATATAGTAACAGTCACCTTACAGGCAATACAATGGCACTAAACTCATATCTCTCAATAGTTACCCTGAATGTTAATGGGCTAAATGCCCCAATCAAAAGACACAGGGTATCAGAATGGATAAAAAAACAAAACCCATCAATATGTTGCCTACAAGAAACTCATTTTAGACCCAAAGACACCTCCAGATTTAAAGTGAGGGGGTGGAAAACAATTTACCATGCTAATGGACATCAGAAGAAAG